>BLBF01000010.1:3649595-3662769 GCA_015471245.1 Laticauda colubrina
ATGGAAAGATGGAAGGAAGAAAAGGAAGAAAAGAAAGAAGGGAGGGAGGGAGGAAGGATGGAAAGATGGAAGAAAAAAGAAGGAAAATAAGGGAAGGAAAGGAAGGGGGAAAAAGGAAGGAAGGGGGGAAGGAGGGAAGGGAGAAAGAAAAGAAAGAAAGAAAGAAAGAAGCCCGAAAAGACAGATACTTCTGCAAAGAGGCAAAAGGGGACCCGAACAAGAAACCCGCAAACGGTACCACTCGCTCAGTGCCTCCCCCCCTCTCGACATCCAGGGTTCCTGTTGGCCGCTGGGCAGATTGAAAGCGGCAGGAAAGAGGGGTCGCAGCCCCCGGGAGGGGGACCCCGCACGGGGGTGGGGGGAGAGGAGCACCCGCCAAACCTTTGTCCGCCCGATCGCGGTGACTTACCTGCTTCAGCGCCGCACGCTCAGCTTCCCGCAAGAGGCCCGGGCGCTGGTCAGCAGGCGGGCCATCCGAGCCGAGCGATGGCTCGACGGCACTTCCCGCCCTGCCAAGCGGGGAGGTTGCCCCCCTAGTCTCCGGCAACTTTGGAGGCTGGCGGTGGCTCTCGCCCTCCCTCTTGTGGGCCGGGCGAAGGGCATCCGCCGTCTCCTAGGCAAGCAGGCAAGCAGGCAGGCAAGCAAGTGGGGGTCGCTGCTGCCACCGGCCCCTCCTCCTCCTCCTCCTCCTCCTCCTCCTCCAGGGCTCAGCAACCACTGGAACCAATCAACCGCCTTCCATCGCCTTTTCCTCTCCCCTCCGAAGAGGAAGCGGAACGCCCTCAGAGCTTCTGCCAGGCCTACGAGCCAATTGGCTGGGTTGGGGAATGGAGAGACCCCGCGCGATCGCCTCCCATAGGAGCCCTGGCCACTGGCTGCGTTCACACGACACGCGGAATTCCCGTTTCTGGACTGGCTGGTCATTGCGCGAGTCAAAAAGTCACCAGCGATGGGATGGGAAGCTATCGGTCTTGAGTTGACCTGATGATACCAAGAGTAGGAATCGAACCAGTAACTCAACCATGCCAATGTCCCAAAGATGTTTTCCACACACCCCCCACACCCCCCCGGAGGCAAACTGGACTTTCTGGTTTTGTTTTCTTCGAAGACATTTGGCTTCTCACCCACAAGAAGCTTCTTCAGCTTTGACTGGCTGGTGGAAGCTTCTTTGATGAGAAGCAAAAAACGTCTTCCAAGAAAACAAAATCAACCAGAAAGTCCAGTTGCCTCTTGAAAAAAGCATCTTTGGGACAACCGTGATCTGGAGGACTGAGAATATCCAGGTTGACAACCTGACCAATCTTCACCTTGAACCTAGAAATCTGCTTTTTTTAAAAGTTGGGTTAATTCTGTGGAGCTCCGTGTGGAGGAAGGTACGTCATGCAGTGGTGGGATTCAAAACTTTTTACGATCAGTTCTGTGGAAGGTGTGGCTTGGTGGGCGTGGCATGGGAAAGATACTGCAAAATCTCCATTCCCTCCCCCACCCCACTTTCCAGCTCCGTTCTCCTGTGCAGGGCAACCAAAGAAGACCCAGCCGATCAGCTGGGACTCGATGGGAGGCAGAGAATAGATGGGGGCAGGGGGACCAGTCCGAAGTGGGATTTGCTGATTCTCCAAACTACTCAAAATTTCCATTACTGGTTCTCCAGAACTGGTCAGAACCTGCTGAATACCACCTCTGATGTCATGACAATTCGGGTTTTGGTAAACCATGGCTTGTTGACGAAGTAGGATTTCACAGAAGAGGCCAAACTGCAAACAAACAAAGCCTTAGGGTTTGACTGGATTATCTGGATCCAACCTGGTTGGATCGTGGTGACCCCCAGACGGGGATTATTTCCAGGAATCTCTATAGCACCAGTGATGCCCTGTACACTGGAGGAGAGGGGGAGAGGAGAGTCCATTGGTCTTAAGAACTGCATTCCCAGATACTAAATTTAATACGGGTTAAAACTTGATTGGAATCCTTTTATCGAAAGGGACCCAGTCTGTTATTATTTCCTAGATGTGTATCTTGCTTTTCCTTCAGGAGCACAAAGGGTGTATGCATAGTATTTCCTTCAACTCATTGTTCCCCAGAACAACATCCTTGTGAGGTAGGCTGGGCTGGGACAGAGGAACTGGCCAGTGGTGGGATTTTTTTTTTTTTTTTTTTTTACTGCCGGTTCTGTAGGGGTGGCCTGGTGAGCGTGGCAGGAGAAGGATCCCATTTCCTTCCCACCCCACTAACCTGCTTTCCAGCTCCATTCTCCTGTGCAGGACAACCAAAGAAGACCCAGCTGATTATCTGGGACTCAGGAGGCAGAGAATAGATGGGGTTGGTGGGTCCAGTCAGAGGTGGGATTTGCCGGTTCTCTGAACTACTCAAAATTTCTGCTACCAGTTCTCCAGAACTGGGCAGAACCTGCTGAATTCCACCTCTGGAACTGGCCCAAACTCACCCCAAGTCACTCCCAAAGATGCTTTTTCAAGAGGCAACTGGACTTTGTTTTTCCTTGAAGATGTTTTGTTTCTCGTCCAAGAAGCTTCTTCAGTTTTGACTGAACTCAACTGAGAAGCGAAATGAAAAACCAGAAAGTCCAGTTGCCTCTTGAAAAAGCACCTTTGGGACAACCGTGGCCTGGATGACGGAAAATCTCCAGAGATACCTAGTGAAATCCCAGGGCTGCAGTGGAGATTTGGACCCAGGTCCCTCTGGTTTTGTTCCATATCTGAACTACCATACCCTGTTAGTTTTCTTGGGCTTGATGGTATTGTGTGTTAAGAGTTTGCAGCAGAAATTCATGTCTAGAAAACACACAGATTTAGCAAGATCATTAACTTCTTTATAAATATACTAATATGAGTAAAGTTTACCATTTGTAGATTCATTTACACCATTTGTAGATTCTTTCAACATAAGGTCAGCAAAACCACAAGCAGCAGCAGCTCAGAGCAGAACTCAGTTTCGGCAAGCAAGCAAGTTAGTTTCACTTTCAATTCTCAGCAAAGCACACAGAGCCAAACCACACCCAATTTGTCAGCTCCCATTGGCTGGTCTGTTGCCATGCTTCCTCACTTGCTGACTTTGTTAACCATGTCCCTGCCAGTTAATGAATATACATTAATATTGTAGGATTGTAGGAGACATTGTAGGAGTCTAGGAAAATGAGTTAATTCCATCCCAAGTTTAAACATGTCCTGGGCATATTGTCCAAGGGAGATGCCACGAGAAGAGGCAGCAAAAATGAACTGCTGTTCTCTAGTGAATACATGTAAGTTACCTGGTTTCAAATGAGGAGCTTCCTCAGTTCCCATGTGTCTATGGTGGCTGGGGAGAACCATCATACTAACTTAACAAATGCAATGATTAGCTTGGCAACTGTGGCAAGAAAAGTCGCAAAAATGGGACAAACTCACTGAACAAATAGTTTCACTTAGCAGAATAAATATTGGGCTCCCCCCAGAGGGCACCTTGGGGAAGAAAAGTTGGCTTAGGTTGCCCCAAAGAGTTCTCCCTTGTCTTCTGCTGCCCTAAAGTTCGCATTACAGTCAGACTGAAGCTATTTTACACCTAGTCCTCGAGTTATGACCACAGTGGAGTCCAACCTTTATGCTGCAAAGTGAGCTTGTCCCATCTGATGATGTTTCTTGCCACAGTTCTTAAAGTGACTCATCACATTGGTTAAGTTAGGCACATGGTTGTTAAGTGAATCTGCCTTCCCCACTGACTTTGCTGGTCAGAAGGTCGCAAAGAGGATCATGTGACACCGGGACACTGCAACAGTCATAAATATGAATCACTGGCCAAGCAATTGAATTTGCATCACGTGACCATGGGGATGCTGCAGCAGTCGTATGTGTGATAAAAAGTCACAAGTCACTTTTTCCAGTGCTGTTGTAACTTGGAAGGATCTTTAAATGAACTGTTGTAAGTTGAGGACTACCTGTATATTTTTCTGATCTATTTGATAGGTTCAATCCAAGTAGCATTTCCCTCCTCTCCCCTTTTCTCTCCCCTTTCCTCTTCTGCTCCTCTCCCTCCTTCTTTCCCTCCCCTCCCCTCCCTCTCCCTTTCCCTCCCTCCCTCTCTCCCACTCCTCCCCTTTCCCCCTTTCCCCTACCTCTTCCTCTCCCTTTCCTTCATTCTGTCCTTCTCCCCTTCCCCTCCCTCTCCCTTTCCCTGCCTCCCTCCCTCTCCCACCCCTCCCCTTTCCCCTTCCGCTCCTCTTCCTCCTTCTTTCCCTCCCCTCCCCTCCTTCTCCCTTTCCTTCCCTCTCTCTCTCTCCTACTCCTCCCCTTTCCCCTCCCTCTCCCTTTCCTTCACTTTCTCCTTCTCCAACTTCCCCTCCCTCCCTCCCTTTCCTTCAACAATTTGGAAGCATCTGCTGTTTTAAATTTCCTAATCTAAGCTGCAGCCTTAGAATTGACTTGTGGTCTCTGCTCCAAATACATAACCTTCCTTGTGATGAGCTGGGATCTGCTAGATGCTGCCATCCGGTGAGGACCAGGGACTTCCAACTCTTGCTCCCAGCCTCACCCCAGTCAGTCTTGTCCAATCCTGAGAGTGATTGTTCCTGCAATGTAAAATATGAATGGTTACACGCAGCATTCAACCACTTGGAAAGATTTGCTATTTTTCAAATCCCTGTGCTGAATTTAATTAATTTTCTTTTTATATTTGAATTTACACTTTAAACAGATCAAACGCTAGCTTGGCCTAACTTAACCCACCTGATGTTGCTTGTGCAAGCGTCCTGGGGTGTATAATCAAACCTGCAGAAGATACACAACTCTTAGCTAAAGAAACTTGTGCACCATCACCATAACTGATCCATACAGAGAGTGCGAACAAGTTTCTGAGTTCAGGTTGTCCTTCATTTACAAGGGACGGTTCAAAGTTACAACAGCACTGAAAAAACTGGTGGTATGATGGTTTTCCCCCCTTCCCCTTTTGCTAACAAGTTGGGAAAAACAAATTCATTTAACAATCAACAACTGCAGTGATTCACTGAACAACTGTGGCAAGAAAGGTTATAAAACGGGGCAAAGCTCTCTTAACATCTGTCTCGCTTAGAAACAAATGGTCCGTTATGGCCGTAAGATGAGGCCTACCTGTCTACCAATGTTGCAGTTTATGTTGTGTGCTCCGTGGTTAACTGAACTCCTAACTAACCTCTCTGACTTCACACCACATTCTGGATACCCCCGTGGTTGGCTTTGTAATTCAATCACTCCGTGGAGGGCATCTGTGGTTCAAACACAATCCTGTTCCTTGCCTTGGGCTACAAAATCTGATTGCCTTTCACCCCCCCACTTCACTCAGCCTGCCAGAAATAAGGCTCAGTTCAAATTCCCTCTTCACTCTGATCTTCAGCTCAGGGTTGAGTTGGGCTCACACAACCTTCTAAAGTTCTGTTTAGCTTTAACCTGGCTTGGTCAACATAGTTAAAACCAAAAATCCTTCCAATCAAACCTCACATAGTTTTCTAGTTCTTTCCTCCTGGGTTTACTATTTGCCTCCTTCTGGGATGGATATATCTGTATTTGCATCTATATCTAAGTCTATATCGATATCGATATCTATATATATGTATGGTATTCAGCTTTGTTTGGGTATTTTCCCACATCATCATAGTTGTGCTTTTAAAGTTGTAGCGACGTTTCGAACCTCATCTGCCATCATCAGGCTTCTGCATTGTGTTCATCTGTGAGTCAGGCTTTCACAGCCGTTTCTGTTTTAAATTTGGTGCTAGCCTACGCTGTGCCAGAATGGCTAGCCCCAAATTTAAAACAGAAACGGCTGTGAAAGTCTGACTCACAGACGAACACAATGCAGAAGCCTGATGATGGCAGATGAGATTCTGCCGAAACGTTGCTACAACTTTAAAAGCACAGCTACAAGGACATGGGAAAATACCCAAACAAAGCTGAATACCATACATATAAATACCCACGAAAACTTAAGAAAATATATTATCTATATCTATATATCTATCTACTTATCTATCTATAGTCTCTGTCTAGAAATTAAATATATATTTAAATTCTCAATCCAGTCTATGTCCCTGGGATTTCCTGGTGATCTCCCATCCAAAGATCTACCTTTAACTTCTTTAGATAAAGTTCAGGCTAAGCCAACACAAATTGATTTAAATTATTGCTTAAAATGTCTCAATCCAGGAGTTATAAGGAGCTCCAAAGATGGATTAAAAACTTCCTCTTCCCCCCCCCCCCCAGGCCTTTGAATATACAGTATTCAAAATTCAGCCAGATAATAAATCTCCTTTGGGTTATATTTATTTATTTATTTATTTGTATTCTACCTTTATTATTTTTACCAATATCTTCAGGAGGCAAACATATCTCACACATCTTTCTCTTATTTTCTCCACGATAACAACCCCGTGATGTGGGTTGGGGTGAAAGAGAATGACTGGCTCAAGGTCACCCAGCTGGAACTAGAACTCACAGTCTCCTGGTGATTGGCCCAAAGTCACCCAGCTGGTTTTTATGTCTAAGGCAGGACTCGAACTCACAATCGCAGTCTCATTGTGATTGGCCCAAAGTCACCCAAACTTTTATGTTCATGGCTAAAGGGGAGTTAGAACTCACATTCTCCCACTCTCTAGCTTTGGGCCTTAACCACTAGAATCAAACTGGCTCACGGGTAGTTTACCTGGCAATTCAAAGGAAGGTTATCCACTTGTTCGAACTTTGGAGAAAGTCACCTAAATAGGGAATGTGGGTTCAACCTTCTTGCTTTTGGCTTGGTTTTCTGAACTGAGATTAATAGAGTTGGAAGGGACCTTGTAGGTCATCTAGTCCAACCCATCTTCCCCACCCAAGCAGAAGACCCTGCTTACAAAATTTCACCCACCTGGTCCTGCTGATTATTCGATAAACAGGTTTAAGCAAACCATACCTTAACTCCTTTGGTGTACAGAGCTACCACAGAGACAGAGGCCTGTCTCGATTTGAACCTTTGGGAGGGTCAATGAGTTGTCTTCTACCATACTACCACCTCTTACAATACTAGACAACCCAGTATCAACAGTAGAGACCTTCACATTTCTAGGTTCTATCATATCTCAAGACCTAAAATGGACACCTAACATCAAAAACCTCATCAAAAAAGCACAACAAAGAATGTTCTTCCTGAGCCAACTCAGGAAGCTCAAACTGTCCAAGGAGCTGCTGGTCCAGTTCTACAGAGGAAGGATGGAGTCTGTCATCTGCACCTCAGTAACTGTCTGGTTTGGTTCTGCTACTCAACAGGACAGACACAGACTTCAGAGGGTAATTAGGACTGCAGGAAAACCCATTGCCTTCCACGGAGGACCTGTATACTGCACGAGTCAAAAAGAGGGCTGTGAAAATACTGACAGACCCCTCACATCTCGGACATAAACTGTTTCAACTCCTTCCCTCAAAACGACGCTATGGAGCACTGCACACCAGAACAACTGGACACAAGGACTGTTTTTTTTCCCCAAAAGCCCTCATTGTGCTAAACAAATAATTCCCTCAACACTGCAACTATTACAAAGTCTGCATTACCATTACTTTTAATCTTCTCATCAATCTTTATCGCCCATCCCCTCCCACTTGTGACTGTAGGACTGTAACTTTGTCGCTTGTATCCTTCTGATTTATGTTGACTGTTTCCCAGTATGATTTGATTGCTTTTTTGTACTCTATGACTGTCATTAAGTGTTGTACCTGATGATTCTTGACTCTTGACTCTTTTCTTTTATGTGCACTGAGAGCATTTGCACCAAGACAAATTCCTTGTGTGTCCAATCACACTTGGCCAATAAATAATTCTATTCTATTCTATTCTATTCTATTCTATTCTATTCTATTCTATATCACTTCGGAGGCCAGGAAGAAGCTCTCCACTGCCATCTCCAGCAATCAAACACATCCTCTTTCTTTTTTTATAAAAACCCACCAATCGAAGGGGAGGGGGGCACAGAAGAGCAAACATAAACATAGTTTCCCCCACCCCATCGCCCTAATGAGTTCAATTACAATGTGGTAAACACATTGCCTCTACGCTTTAATTAAGCCTGCTGTCCAATTTTAACTCATTAGTAATTCATTAAGAGAACAGCCCTGAGCGAAGCTGCAAGAAGGGGGGGGGGGATGGCAGAAGGGGGGGGAGGGGGGGATGGCAGGCACGGAGGCAAGCTCCTTTGGGCCTGAAGGAGGAGGGGGGAGGAGGAGAAGGGGGAGCAGAGGGGGGCTGCCCTCCGGCTACACAGGAATGCTAGCCTCCCCCCTTCCCCCACTGAAAGTTTTGGTGGGTGTCGGGGTCAGAGCATCCTTGGCTAGGCTACTGACCCTCCAAGGATGTTGAATTCAAGACCCATCATCCACCTCTGGGCTGGGGCAAAGGAAACTGCAAATCCCAACCTTGGCAGAGACTTTCTTGCCGAATTGCTTCACGGAGGTAACTCACCCAAGTTTCTCCTGAAAGCTTCTTGAGGTTGTGTGAAGGCCAGCAGGTTGTGGAATGTCTTTCAAGGACCTTGGGCCTTTATCCTGGATGTGGAATATTCATAAGCTCCATAAAAAATTTGTATTAACTGTCTTCCTTCTCTCCATTCGTGAAAATAGATAGATAGATAGATAGATAGATAGATAGATAGATAGATAGATAGATAGATAAAAAGAATACTTTATTGGCCAAGTGTGATTGGACACACAAGGAATTTGTCTTTGTGTAAATGCTCTCAGTGTACATAAAAGAAAAGATACATTCATCAGGAGTTGATAATCATAAGGTACAACACTTAATGATAGTCATCAGGTACAATAAGCAATCAAATCATACCAGGAAATAGTCGATAAAAATCGTAAGGATACAAGCGACAAAGTTACAGTCATACAGTCACAAGTGGGAGGGGATGGGTGGTAAGAGTTATGAGAAGATTAGTAGTGCAGACTTTGTAATAGTTGTACAGGGTTGAAGGAGTTATTTCTTTGGCAGAGTGATGGCTTTCGGGGGGGAAAAAACTGTTCTTGTGTCTTGTTGTTCTGGTGTGCAGTGCTCTAAATCCAAGATCTATTGTAGAGTAGGGTATTATTATTATTATTATTATTGTTGTTGTTGTTGTTGTTGTTGTTTTTGTTGTTGTTGCTGCTGTTGCTGCTGTTGTTGTTGTTGCTGCTGTTGTTGTTATTTGGCATCCTGTCCAGCCTTTAGTCCAGAGGTCTCCAAACTTGGCAACTTTAAGACTTGTGGACTTCAACTCTGCTATGCTGGCTGGAGAATTCTGGGAGTTGAAGTCCACAAGACTTAAAGTTGCCAAGTTTGGGGACCCCTACTTCAGTGTTTAAAGAAGGATGGTTCTATTCCCTTCCACTCTCCTCCACTCCATTCTCCACTCCATTCATTCCATTCCATTCCAGGCACTATTGTGTGTCCTTACAATAAGGCATAACTATGATCAATTTAACCGAGATCAGTCGAACCATGGTCGACCTAGTTAAACCCAGTGAGTGTGCTCAGAGCTTCTCGACTTCATTCTGCCAGGCATTTGCCCCAAAGGGCAAACATGACGAAGCCCCCGCGTTCTCCTTCTCGCATGTTGATCTCCCTAGCTGCGACCTCTCTCTTTCCCTCTATCCTGCCACGCCGGAGATTCTCCTCCCCATCTTCCAGATTGTCAAGAACTACAACACCCATCCTTCTGGACTTCTCGGGGAACCCCAGGGCCGGACAAGGCGGTTGGAAGGAATAGCCACCGCCGGGGAAGAAGACAGCAAACAAAAACGGCTGGCGTTCTCTAACGGCCGGAGTACGTACAACCAGGTGTAGCGATCGCGGGAAGGCGGCGCTGGCTTGGATCTCGACGGGCGTCGCTGCAGCCTGGTGGCCTCGCCATCCCAGCGGTTCTTCAAAGGATTGGAAACCTCGGCAGAAGATCTGAATTGCCATCTGATGCAGTGAAAAGACGAGGGCGGTTTGAAGGGGAATTCTCCGCGCCGTGCACAAAATCTGATTTCAAGGCCGGCGCCCGAGCTGCGGAACTTCCTGCCACAAGAAACCTGCAGGCGCTGCGAAAGGCAAAAGCCGTTCGGGAAAAGGATTTCTCCTAAAGATCGCGGAGACCAACTTCACTCAGCGCCACGAGTCCGGCTGAGAGCGAAAAAGCGATTCTTCTCAAACAGAGCTCTCCAAACTTGGCAACTTTTAAGACTTGTGGACTTCAACTCCCAGAATTCTCCAGCCAGCAAAGCTTAAAAGTCTTAAAAGTTGCCAAGTTTGAGGACCCCTGCTCTAAAATCAGGACTCGATGATAGGAATACAGATTCAACTTCTGTCCTGCTTGCCGAACTCCTCGACTAAAAGGGGAAAGAGAGATTGTACAGGTAGTTCTCAACTTCAAAAGTACAATTGGAGCTCAAATTTGATGTTTGTTAAGTGAGGGATTTGTTAAGTGAATTTTGTCCAATTTTTCAACCTTTCTTACCACCGTTGTTAAGTGAATCACTGCAGTTAAATTATTAACACGGTTGTTAAGTGAATCTGACACGACGACCGTCATAAATGTGAATCAGCTGTCAAGCGCCCAAATGTAAATCGCATGTCCATGGGGGGATGCTGCAATCGGCATAAGTGTGAAAAATACAGGTAGCCCTCAAGTTGCAACAGTTTGTTAAATGACAGTTCAAAGTTACAACGTGTTGTGGTTTGCCGGCAGCAGGTGTGGATGGCTGAGGGCTTGGAGAGTGAGGACTCAGATGAGGGTGAGTGCATGTGATGTAGGGATGGGGCCAGGACCATCAGGGAGTGGAGTGCGGCCTTCAGAGCCTTGTGGAGGCTGGCAGCAGTGATGAAGAGTCCCCCGAGGAGCCTGTGCCCAGCATGCGTGCGCCCAGGGTTGCTTGAAGGAAAGAGCAGCTGCAGCATGGGCGACTCAGGAGTAAGGCTGCAAGGTAATGGCCTCTCCCTTAAGAGATAAAAGCCAGCTGAGAAACTGCAGTTCTTTGCAGGAAGCAAAGACATTTTTGCACTCAAGCCTTGTGGATGTTCGGAATATCTTGGTTGGTGTTTGGAGACTCTTTAAGTTTGAAATATTTCTGAGTAATTTTATCTAGTGTTCTTGGCAGCCTTGCACAACCTTGGCAAGGCTTGTTCTTATCAGAGACAATTAGTTTGGAAACAGCCTTTTAACCATGAAGGAACAGAATTCATAAAGAATCATGAAAATGGTTTTGCTCTGAACCTCTGTTTCATGTTTGTTTCCTTGGAACAAGGTTTGGGTCAGAACACCTCATGATCATGTGAGCAAAATTCAGATGCTTGGCAGCTGACTCACATTTATGTCATGTGATCCCCTTTTGCGACCTTCTGACAAGTAAAGTCAATGGTAAAGCCAGATTCACTTAACAACCAGGTTAATCAACTGCAGTGATTCCTTTGACATCTTTGCAAGAGAGGTCGCAAAATGATGCAAAACTCACTGAACAACTGTTTCACTTCACCACAGAATTTTGGGGCCCAATTGTGGCCGTAAGAACGAGGACTATCTGTAGTCATAAGTTACTTTTTTCAGTGCTGTTGTAACACTGAGTGATCACTAAACAACTGGTAAGTTCAGGACTGTCTGTATTAAAGAATTGATTTCGTATTTCCAACTAATCCTGGCAGAATTTCCCAAAAATGTAGGGAAAACCTCTGTGTTGGTTCTTCCTCATCAGATTCTGTTTTTTTCCTCTCTCCTTATCACCTCTGTGTAAGGAATCTATCAGCTCACTGGATCCATCATGTTTGATAGCTGTGAATTGTTGCTTTAAAGCTCCAGTAAGTTTTTAATACTGCTCAGAATTCCGTTTATTGATATAATGTAGTTTCACCAAAGAGCATTATCATAAACTGACGAAGACAGCATGAGTTTTAAGGGGATCAATATTCATTTAAAAACCACTCTGAAGTATACTTTCCTTTTGTTTAATCCCATTCATCCCTTTGCCAATCCATTTATAGTTGTGTTTAAATTTGGCATTCCGATATTCTGGCCAACTTCCTTCGCAGAAAGGCAGGTTAAAACTCTGATGGAAGAGGTGTTTTCTCCAGTTAAATTAAGACACATTAAAAATGTGATTTAGACCAAGGGGGAGGGGAGACACCCAGGTCACAAAATTGTAATGGCTTGTGAAATGTGAAACTTCCTTGTTAGAAATGAAAAATGAAGACTAAAGATAGCGCTGAAATGTTTATTCTGTTTACAAATTTGCAATCGCAGTTTCTTGGAAGTCAACAGACATTTTTGCAGGACAGAGAAAAAAAAAATCTTTAAATTCTAAAAACAGTTTTCAATTAGAGATTTCAGAAATTGAAGCCATCAGTGAAATTTGGTTCCTCCAGTTTTTATTTTGTCCAATATCAAATTCAGGATGGAAACTGAACAAGGAGAGATTCAACCTAGAAATAAGGAGAAATTTTCTGAAAGAACAATCAACTGATGGAACAGAAGTTGTGGGGGCTTCATCGCTGGAGGCTTTCAGGAAGACATTGGACTGCCATTTGTCAGAAATGGTGTAAGATCTCCTGCTTGGGTGGGAGGTTGGACTAGATGACCTACAAGGTCCCTTCCAACTCTGTTCATCTTTTAAGTC
Source organism: Laticauda colubrina (assembly GCA_015471245.1). Lineage (NCBI taxonomy): Eukaryota > Metazoa > Chordata > Lepidosauria > Squamata > Elapidae > Laticauda > Laticauda colubrina. Next base: position 3,662,207 of record BLBF01000010.1, read on the forward strand.
CTCCTGAAAAAAATTGCAACCTTTTTCTATGCTTTTTCCCTGCCTATTTGTTTTATCTCTCCTTTTGGTATGTAGATGTTTTTTATAAAATAATGCACTTATGAATCATTTTCCCTTCTTATTTTTGTGCATTTTTTATTGGAAAGTAGCATTACACAATTCAAAGAAATCCGTTTCAGGTAATTGAGTTTCATTTTATGTACAGATTTGAAAGTTGATTCTCGTTCAAGTGCAAATTCAGTGAAATTGATTATTTTAATGTAAATGCCATTTGGACAGCAGGAAACAGCAACAACAAAAAAAAAAAAAAAAAAAGAGAAATCAATGCCATTCTGTGTGTTTTTTTGTTTAGTTTAATTTTTTTTGTTTTTTGTTTTGCTAAGGCTGGTGATTCCCTGATGCTACCTGGCCAGCAATGAAAGAGCTGTGTTGGATTTCTTCCCAACTATCAAGCAGCCAGATAAGTGGGTGATGTTGCTGTTTTTTCATGCACTATAAATAGAATAGAATAAAGAAAATAGAATAGAATAGAATAGAATAGAATAGAATAGAATAGAATAGAA
>BLBF01000010.1:3673044-3716123 GCA_015471245.1 Laticauda colubrina
AATCAGGGAAGCCATCGAAATAGAGAAACATCCCCATTACATGAATAATAAATGGGACGATACCTCCCACCTACCAGACATTTGTAAACTAGTCCTTATCAACAACCGAGTCCCAGCCACGAAAACCAACACCGGACCCAAAACAACACATGATGCCACCACAAATCCCCCTCACCAGACTCAAACCCAATCCCACCCCATGGACGAAAGGCAACCACTATCCAGAAACCAGACCACGGCTGCATCACCAGCTGCCACACACCCCGACCCCCAAACCAAGCAAACTGACACACACCATGAACACATAGCTAGGCCTCAAACTTGGAGCCAAACTAAAACCCGGAATGTCACATCACAACCACCCGCTCAGGATATCACATCACAGAACTCAGGAGGTTACACCACAAAACTTCAGGTTGTTACAACACAGCCAACAACCCAGGAGATTACAGCACAAGTCCCAGGATGTCAAAACAATAGAACTCAGAAGGTCATCACAAAGCCCAGTATCCAGGTCATTACAGAACAGGAGGCTGATAGACAAACAGCCAATACCTCAACCACACATGTTCTTAAGAAAAAGCCAGCCAATCTGCAAACATCAACTCCATCAACCAATCAACAAATGACAACACAGCCAACCTCCCCGCCAGTATATATAGGGGGACCTATATATCCGATCATGCTTTACTCGCACAAGCATGAAGCTGAAAGCACCAGCCTGAAGATGGCAAGCACCAGCCTGAAGATGGCGAGTGAAACCTCATCGAAACATTGGCAAGATGCTCTCAATCTTACATAGGAAAAGACCCGAACACACCAAGACCTGCATACCTGTACCCGTGAAAATCTACAAAAAAAAAAAAATGTTTGTATGTATGTATGTATATATGTATGTATGTATGTTATTCAGCTCTGTTTGGATATTTTCCCATGTCATTATAGTTGTGCTTTTAAAGTTGTAGCGACGTTTCGGCAGAATCTCATCTGCCATCATCAGGCTTCTGTATTGTGTTCATTTGTGAGTCAGGCTTTCACAGCCGTTTCTGTTTTAAATTTGGGGCAAGCCTACTGCTGTGCTAGAATGTTTTTTTTTTCTTCATCCTGAATGGTTGGGAGTCTTGGTCTGTGTTTATTGGTCTTGGAGTTTGCTGTGTTCTGCTTGATTGGTGTTTCTAATATCTTCTGTCTGTTTTGTGGCTTTTTTTGTCTTGATTGGCTGGCAACATTGTGTTTCCTGTATTGGAGGCTTTTAGTGCAGCTTGGCTCCAAGTAAAAGGACGGCTATCATTTATTAGGAATGATAAATGGATTTCATCTGGGTGCCTGGTTGGGGTGTGTTTGAGCTGGAGGTATCAGGGGGGATCTGTTTGTGCCCAGGTGTTTGCCTGGCTTGTGGTGTGGAGATTTTTTTGTTTGTGAGTACAGGTTTCCAAATAATTGACAATCTGGTGGAATCATCTCTTCTATTCATGCTTTCAGGTCTTTTTTCAATCTCTATGGCTTCTCTGATGTTTCTGTGGGTGGGGTTTTCTATAGTGGCTAGGGTTTTGGTGCCATTGAAGTCGATGAATATACCATATATATATAATATACCATATATATATATATGGTATTCAGCTTTGTTTGGGTATTTTATGTTTATATTATACATTTATATTATATATTTATATTATACATTTATATTATATATTTATATTATACATTTATATTATATATTTATATATTTATAACTGGCAAATCCAACCTCTGACTGGCCCCACCCAGGGGTGAGATTCAAATTTTTTAACAACCGGTTTCATGGATGTGGCTTAGTTGGTGGGCATGGCTTGATGATCATGTTATTAGCTGGGTGTGGCCAACTCAATATCATTCACATCAAGGCACACATCTCCTTGCCTGGCCTCTCATGACTGTGGGGATGTAAGTGTGAAAAATGGTCATAAGTCACTTTTTTCAGTGCCATTGTAACTTTGAATGGTCACTCCACACAAGCAAAGTACCAGCAAAGGAGGGGAAAAAAACTCCAAAGAAGCTCCAGAGACAGGAAGTCTAGTCCTGCCAAGAATGTAATAAGGGTTAATGGAGAGGCAGTTTCTGTAAGCAACACCAGAATGTTTCCTTCCTGCTTTCCTTACAGGATTAGGCCAGTAATTTATTTTAACAACTGGTTCTCCAAATTGCTTAGAATGGTAACAACTGGTTCTAGTGAATAGGTGCAAACTGGTAGAATCCCACCCTCGGCCCCACCCCCATCTAGTCTCTGCCTCCCAAGTCCCAGCTAATTGGCTGGCTCTTCTTTGGTTGCCCTGCACAGGAGAACAGAGCTGGAAAGCAGGTTAGTGGGATGGGGAGGGAATGGAGATTTTGCAGTGACCTTCCCCTCCACTCTCACCAAGCCATGCCCACCAAGCCATGCCCATCAAGCCACACCACGACCACAGAACTTATAGTAAAAAAAATTTGAATCCCACCACTGATCTGTAGGATTGTAAGAAAAATACTAAATGGATGAAATGATTACTTCCATTATTTCTGGCTTGTTGTTCAGCCCTAACTGAGTTTGTCCTTTTGTCTCCCTCTTGCCTTTGTGCCAGTGCTGGGATCCTCTCGAATGGACACACGCAAGCCCAGCGACGTCCAGTGGCCGATTCCCCGGTGGAGTTGAAAAAAAGACAAGGGTTGCCTAAGCTGTGAGGATATTACTTATCTCGTAGTGTTTAATTCATTAATTAACACTGTAAAATGCCCGGAGGAGAGAATGTGTTGATGAAGTGTTCACAAATGTTAGGATAATTTGTGCTGTTTTGTAAATGCAAACAAATGGCCGGAAGGGAACAAGGAAATGAGATTAGAAGGGAAAAGACTGTTCAGTAGGGTGTGTGTGTGTGTGTGTGCTTAATAAACCGATTATAGTAATAAATGGATATTCTCTCCAACATCTTTTAGAACAATGGGCTTGCATCATCCTGCTGTATAGAGCTGGGATATAAAAACCCACAAGCCATATGCACAAATTGAGCTCCTATTTTAATTAAGCATAGAGCTGGAAGGGACTTTGGAGGTCTTCTAGTCCAGCCCCCTGCTCAAGCAAAAGACCTCATACCATTCCAGATAAGTGGTTATCCAGTCTCTTCTTAAAAACCTCCACTGATGAAGCCCCTACAACTTCTGAAAGCAAGCGGTTCCACTGGTTAATTGTCCTCACTATTTGGAAGTTTGTGTTTAGTTCTAGGTTGCTTCTCTCTTTGATTAATTTCCATCCACTGTTTCTTCTGGTGCTTTAGAGGATAAGTTGACCCCCTCTTCTTTGTGACAGCCTCTCAACTACTGGCATCCTAACATGTCAACCCTAGTTCTATGGAAGGAAGGAAGGAGGAAAGGAAGGAAGGAAGGAAAGAAAGAAAGGAAGGAAGGGAGGGAGGAAAGGAAGGGAGGGCGGGAGGGAGGGAGGGGAAGGAAGGAAGCAAGGAAAGAAAGGGAGGAAGGAAAGAAAGGAAGGAAGGAAAGAAAGGAAGGAAAGAAAGAAAGGGAGGGAGGGAGAAGGTGCAAGCAGTGATAGATACATGATTAACAACAGCTTACATCAGGAAAATTTGCATCTCAAACCAGGAAATATTCAAGCTTGCACCTACAGGTAGACCTCAACTTACAACCAATTGCTTAATGACCATTCAGATCCCCCCAAACCTACTTATGGTGTAGTTATAATTTCTGATGGCTGCTCCTCCCCACATTTCCAGCCACATGACTGCATTTTGGGTGCCTGGCAATGCCCCACATTTCCAGCCAATTGCATCATCTCGCAGTCATATGACTGCAATTTACAATGTTTTGGCCAAAACTGACATGTATTTCCAGTTTCTGAGGGGGAAAAAACCATCCATAACAAACAATAGGTTCCCTCCACAACGGTGGCATTTTCAAGCCTACAATTTCCCCAGTTTCTGATATTCTACACACATTTATAAACATATTTAAACCGTTTCCCCTTTCAAAATTATATAACATGCTTCCCTTCTCCCCAGATTCTGCCCTTGTTTATCAGTACATCCAGAACTCATCAGTCCATTTTTATCTTTTTTCAGCAAGAAGTCCATAAACGGTCTTAGGCAAGAAGCCCAAGTAGTAGTTTTAGTCTAATCAAGTAAGTCAGATTAGCCATTTCTGCAAATTTAGCCAGGTTTATGATCAGTTATTATCAGGAAAGATTGAAGGCCAATGTGGTCCAGGCAGAAGGAGAACATCATGGCTTCAAAAATCGAAGGGTTTGGTTTGGATAAAACTCAGCAGCACTTTTTCATGCAGCTTTGATTAAAAATAAGATCGCTAACATGACTGCCAACGTCTGATGATGGATATGGCAGAAGAAGAAGGAGAAGGAGAAAGAGAAGGAGGAGGAGAAGGAGGAGGAAGAGGAAGAGGAGAAGGAAGAGGAAGAGGAGAAGGAGATTACATATATTCCATTACATATATTTCTATATTCTTCCATTTTTGCTTATATAATACCCTTTTTTCTTTTATACATTTTTTATTGTATATTGTTTCTGGAATGCATCATATTATAAACTGCCAAAAATCCCCAGGGATTTGACAGTATATAAAGGGAAGTAATTACCAATCACCCAACTAATTCTGATAGATATACCTCTGATTTTTTCAGCCAAGAACAAGAATCCTTGGATAAATTCTCTCCCTTCCCATTTTTATTCTGCGCTGTTCCTCAAGACACAAACAAAAAGGGGTGGAGCTTTGATTTCATGGCCACCATTCTGACTTTTTTTTTTTTTTTGACATGCCCTATCCATGGATACCTCTGCTATTGCAAGTCTCTTGAAAACAATTCAACTGTCCTTGTTTATCAGTACATCCAGAACTCATCAGTCCATTTTTATCTTTTTTCAGCAAGAAGTCCATAAACGGTCTTAGGCAAGAAGCCCAAGACAAGGACAAGCTGAAAATCCAAGGTGGGATTCCTACATGGAAATCTTGTGGTAGGTGTCAACAGAGACTCATCCTTGCTTTGTGGAGAGTCAACGCTCTAGAATTGTAACAGAATAACAGAGTTAGATGGGATCTTGTAGGTCATCTAGTCCAACCCCCCACCCAAGCAGGAGACCCTACATCATTTCTGACAGATGGCAGTCCAGTCTCTTCTTAAAAGCCTCCAGTGATGAAGCTCCCACAACTTCCGAAAGCAACTTCTGTTCCATGGGTTGATTGTTCTCACTGTTATAAAATGTCTCCTTATTTCTAGGTTGAATCTCTCCTTGATCAATTTCCATCCATTATTCCTTGTCTGGCCTTCAGGTGCTCTGGAAAATAGCTTGACCCCTTCCTCCTCTCTGTGGCAGCCCCTCAACTATTGGAAGACTGCTATTGTATCTCCCCTGGTACCTTCTCTTCACTAGACTAGCCAGGCCCAGTTCTTGTAACCGTTCTTCGTATGTTTTAGCCTCCAGTCCCTTAATCATCCTGGTTGTTTTTCTCTTCACTCTTTCTAGAGCCTCAATTCGTGGTGGGATTCAATTATTTTTTACTACCAGTTCTGTGGGTGTGGCTTGATGGGCATGGCAGGGGAAGGATAGTGCAAAATCTCCAGTCAGAGGCTGGTTCTCCAAACTACTCAAGATTTCTGCTACCAGTTTTTCAGAACTGGTCAGAACCTGCTGAATATCACCTCTGCTACTGGTTCTGTGGCTGTGGCTTGGTGGGCTTGGCTTGGCTTGGCTTGGCAGGCGTGGCTTGGGGGACGTGGCAGGGGAAGGATACTGTAAAATCTCCATTCCCTCCCCACCCCACTAACCCGCTTTACAGCTCCGTTCTCCTGTGCAGGGCAACCAAAGGAGACCCAGACGATCAGCTGGGACTCGGGAGGCAGAGAAGAGATGCGGTTCGTGGGGCCAGTCAGAGGCGGGATTTGCCAGCTGTCCAAACTACTCAAAATTTCCGCTACCGGTTCTCCAGAACTAGTCAGAACCTGCTGAATGCCACCTCTGCTCAACATCTATTTTCATACTGTGGTGAACAAAACTGGACATAGTACTCTAGGTGTGGTCTTACCAAGGCTCGAGAGCCTTAACTTGAGAGGGGCTTGCATCATCACTATCACAGCCAACTGTTTAAATCACCCTGATTTGTTTTTGCAAAAGGGGAGGGGAGGGCAAAACACACAGACAAAATGTCCCCCCTCCCCAGCAGATGAAGTAGGCTGATGCTTTTTAAAAATGCAGGAGCTCCATAGCTGATGATGCTTCTTTCTCTGTTAATTCTCATAAAAGGTCATTAATGATGTGCAGGTGGGACTGATGGGGGGGGGGGCTAGATTAGAGGGGAGGGAGCATCAGAGTGAATGATGTTTAATGCTCCAGGGTCAGTGCATTACAAAATGATGCTCTTGCATTATTTAAGGACCTTGGTTCCTTGCCTAGGAAGCCCTGATCTTGCAGGCAGGACTTCCTAAGGCTGCTTGGTGACTGTTGTGGACATGACTTGGCATCCCACAAGGAAATCCACAAGAATTCTCAATGTGCCTATAGGAGCTTCTCATGAATCCAGGGATTGCTGTTTAATGGGGAGCCCCTGCTCTGGTTTCACTCCTGGCAAAAAGGCAACTAACATTTTGAGATGATCTGATGGACCGCAGAGGTTATTTCTTCCACGTGCTCCGATGGACTGGACTATTGATCGAAAAACAAGGGAGGAAAAAAAAGACTTCAACCCAGGATGCATGAAGGAAGGAGGCCGTGGTTAGGGGTTTCAGAGGGCACTCTGTCCCTCCCCAAACTTTTGAAATTATTCAAAGGTTGAATGAAGAAAAATCTGGCTTAGACGCTTGGAATGTTAGACGTCTAATAAATCAATAAATCAGTTCTTTCTTTCTTTCTTTCTTTCTTTCTTTCTTTCTTTCTTTCTTTCTTTCTTTCTTTCTTCCTTCCTTCCTTCCTTCCTTCCTTCCTTCCTTCCTTCCTTCCTTCCTTCCTTCCTTGCTTCCTGGCTCTTGCGCTCTTAACTCTGAAATTTGGGTGAACTCTGACTTCTGCAGCATCAGTTTTTCCAAAGATAACTAACTCATACAGACTAGGTTTCACAATCTGTAGATAAGAATAAATCACAAGGTGGTGATTTGGTTCACTGCATGTGACAGCTCAGTTATGATCCTTGGGCAGGGTAGAAAATAGAGCTTCCAATCTATTCTAAATGTTGGCTGTTTGGCCACATCACATTGTATGGGAGCAAATCAATTGTACTTGTTAATTAGAGTTTAGGGTTAAGAGTGTTGAACCCACTCAAAAGATATTACAATGATGCCCTGAGTTTCATATGCCTACCACCTTCTCTTTATTTTATTTATCTCACAATCGTATTGCTTTATATTGCTGTGGTAAAACCACACTTGTGTCCAGTTTTGCCCACTCCCATACCAAAAATGACAAAAGCACTTATATATGACTTCATAATGCTTTACAGCCTTCTCTAAGCAGTTTACAGACTCATCATATTGCCCCCAACAATCTGAGTGCTGATTTTACGATCCTCAAAAGATGGAAGGCTAAGTCAACCTTGAACCGGTGAGGAGCAAACTCCAGACTGTGGGCAGAGTTAGCCTGCAATACTGCATTCTAACCACTGCACCACCAAGAAGTGGAAACTCTAGAAAGAGTGCAGAGAAGAGCAACAAAAATTGTGCTGTCCAGGAAGTTTAGAGTTCATGGGATTTGGGATAGTTAGTTAGGACTTGTGAGCTGTCCCCTTAAGGGAATGCATCATGGTAAATGTAGTTAAGGTATCCTGGGAAATGTAGTCCATGTCTTGTGGTCACATCTGTAACCCTGATTGGTCACTGAATTGACCCTTGGTGGGTTGGGGATGTTCCTTCACTCTTGCCTGAAGCCATTACCATATGGCTGCTTCAATCATCATGGGGTTGAGACCTTATTATCTTCCTACACCACAATTCAGATATGCAAAGGATTGGACATTAAGTAGAACCTCATCATAAATGTGAGTTGACAGGATGCCTGATGAACCAAGAAAAAAGACTGTGTGGATGTTTTTTGGAGTTAATCTATCTGCCTTTGTACAATATTTATACAGTATTTGTACAGGACAGGCAGAATGAACTAAAGCAAATGAAGAATGGGTGCAGGAACTGGGTATATCTAGTCTAATGAAGAGAAGGACTAGGGGGGTGACATGATAGCAGTGCTCCAATATCAAAGGGGCTGCCCCTCAAAGAAAAAGGCTCAACCTATTCTCCAAAGCACTTGAAGGCAGAGTAAGAAGCAATGGATGGAAACTAAGGCAAGGAGAGAAGCAACTTAGAACTAAGGCGAAATTTCCTGACAGGGGGAACAATTAATCAGTGGAACAACTTGCCACTAGAAATTGTGGGTGCTCCATCACTGGATGTTTTCAAGGAGAGCGGGACAACCATTAATCCAGAAGGTCATAGGATTTCCTGCTCAGGCAGGGGATTGGACTAGATTCTAGAAGATCTCCAAGATCTCTTCCAACCCTATGATAAGTTTTATGTTCTAAGAAAATCCATTTGACAAATCTCTTCTCTGTTCCCTTGGTCCCTGCCCAGATCGTGCCAGCCCATCTGGTTATTTAATCAGCACTATGTCCTAAACATCTAGCAATGGTCGCTGCCTAATTTGACAGACATCAAGTTGATTCTTGACAGCAGCCCATAAAGGCTTGGATTTGCACGAAATGGAGCTGAGCTGGCCACAATAAATTCTGAGTTATTTAAGGAGTGACTAAGGTCACAGTAAACACATAGAGGTGACTGCAATATATATATCCCTACAACATTTAGGAACCAAATAAACCAAGACAAATCTCATTCAAAAACACTGAGCGAGGCCAATAAATGTATTTTATCCTCACCAGGGCTGCAAATCCATGGACTTCTCACCCAAGGTACACAGAGAGATATATAAATTAAATTTAGGGCAGCAGCCACATCTCCTTCCATTCACTCCTTCGGCTTGTTCTGGAGGTTAAATTGTGAGTGCCATTTCTATTCCTCTCTTTTATATTTAGGGCTTCACTACGCTGTTTCCCCCCCCCCTCCCTATTGCCTTCCTGGTGTGTGCCCCTTTCTGCATCCAACTCAAGCCTTTCAAACTGATTTTTAAAGTGTTCCCTGGTAGCCTAGGCCCCATTCTGACATTTAGCATCTTGAGGAGAAAAAAAAAGGGGGGGAGCATCGGATGATGAGATGTGCTTCTCCTGGGGAAATGGGATTCACCCCAGAGAGGAATCAGGGCAACTGAACTGCTGCTTGAAACTGAATTTCCTTTATGTTTCCCCATCTTAAAAATAATGGTTCGTAATTTGTCCGTACAGGGGACCTAATTCACCAGCCAGGATCCACTCTGTTTGGTTGCTAAGTCATCTGGCTCTTCATGAGCCCATGGACAACAGCAAGCCAGCCCCCCCCCCCCCCCCCCAGGGGGGGGGGAAGTGAAAGGATCAGGATCAGTGGTGGGTTTCAAAAATTATTCCTACCGGTTCTGTGAGCATGGCTTGGTGGGTGTGGCAGGGGAAGGATACTGCAAAATCCCCATTCTCTCCCCACACCTGGGGGAAGGTTACTGCAAAATCCTATTCCCTCCCCACCCCACTAACCTGCTTTCCAGCTCCGTTCTCCTATGCAGGGCAACCAAAGGAGACCCAGACAATCAGCCTGGACTTGGAAGATGGAGAAGAGATAGGGGCAGGGCCAGTCAGAGGTGGGATTTGCTGGTTCTCCAAACTACTCAAAATTTCTGCTACCGGTTCTCCAGAACTGGTCAGAACCTGCTGAATACCACCTCTGATTAGGATGTCTTTTTTAAAAAAATTTGAACCACCAAATAATTATTTTCAGGCAAGTCGTTCCATTGGTTAATTGTTCTCCTTGTCAGAAAATATTGTCTTTCTAGGTTGGTCCTCTCCTTGACTATCTCACATTACATACAGTCATACAACATCCTGAATCTAGATCAGTGGTTCCCAAACTTTTTCAGTCCATCGCCACCTTTGTGCTACAAACTCATCCTCGGTGCCCCCCACCCAGGGGTGGGATTTAAATTTCTGTGGGTGTGGCCTAATTTGAGGGTGTGGCTTGCTGGTCACATGACTGGGTGGGCACAGCTTGCTGGTCATGTGACTTGCTGGCGTGGCTTGCTGGTCACATGACCGGATAGGTGTGGTTCGGTGGTCATGTGACTGGGTGGGCATGGCCAGGTGACTGACAAACCAAATACAAGTAGTCCTCACTTAATGGCCGGTTGTTTAGCAAGTATTCTAATTTATGACTGGCCTCCCCAGAGCTACTTGACCTGTTTTTGGAATTTTGACAGCCATGCACACACATAGACATATACTCCTTTCTAACCCTGCTGGAGCAGGTCATTGGACTAGAATCAAAGCATCTCTGATTAGAAGATCCTGAATTATTATTTGTTTTTGTTCAATTGGTATGTCTGATTCTTCATGGCTTCATGGACCACAGCACAACAGGCCCCCTGTCTTCCCCTGACTCTCCATTTTTGCCCAAATCCATGTTCATTGCACTGATGGTCCTATCTAACCCTCCCATCCTCTGCCGTCCCCTTCTCCTTTTGCCTTCTGTCTTCCCCAACATCAGAGTTTTCTCCAAGGCTTTCTCTCTTCTCATTGGGTGACCAAAGTCTTTGAACTTCAGCTTTAGGATCTGTCCTTTCAAAGGACAGTCGAGGTTGATTTCCTTTAAAAACAAAACAAAACCAGTTTTTATTCGCTTATAATGTAGCATACAAAGAATATACAAAAGTAAATAATGGGAAAAAATAGAGGAGGGAAAAGGGAAGAGAAAAGGGAAGAGAAGAAAAGGGGAGGAAAAGAAAGAAAAGGCATGGACTTCCAAATCCCTTTGGTGCAGTAGAATAAGGCATTAACATCAAACCTCAACTTTTTTATTTTCTATAACAACAAATCTATCTGATCGTTAAAACCCAACATCAAAGCTTCATTTCTCTCCCACCTCAAGCACAAAGTCCAGAAGTGGTTTCCAAGTGAGGGGTTGATTTCCTTTGGGATTGGCTGATGTAATCTCCATGCAGACCAAGAGACTCTTACTAGTCTTCTCCAACACCACGATTCAAAAGCATCAATTCTTTGGCACTCAGACTTCCTTATGGTCCAATTCTCACAGCCATATATGCTATCAAAGAGAGAGAGAACACAATAGGCCTCCATTTTTTATACATCCATTCATTTAGAATGTTCTGTATGGAACTTGGTAGGTTCCAAGTCCCTCGTTCTGATTGGCCAAAAAGGCCACTTACGGATTGGTTGATTAAGAACCAATCCGGGAAGCCGCCAAACGGCGGGAATAGTTAAATGAGTGTCATTGGCCACAAGCCGCAGGCAAGCCGCTATATAAAGGGCTGCCGCGGCTTGGGCTATGATCCTTATCTTTTGCCTTGCGAGTTTAAATAAAATAGTTGTTGTTGGAGCCTGGTCTCACATGCTTTTTTCTGGACAGAACACTGGCGATGAAGGTGGGATTGTCGTAGAAGGTGAGACCAAAGCACGCGGTGATCTGAACCGAGCGAGAGAGATGGCTGGTAACAACGTGCCGCCCGCACCATTCAATCCTGATGAGGAGGATTGGGAATCGTATATTGATTGTTTTCTTATGTTCTTAGAAAGCAATGAAATGGAAGAAATCTCAGGCCAAAGGAAGAGGGCTGTCTTCCTTACACACTGTGGACCGGCCGTTTTTAAAATGGTGAAGACGCTGGCGAAACCCAGAGATGTCAAACAGATGACTTGGTCCAACCTGAACCGAATGCTCCGAGCACACTACGCATCTGTGGTCTCCAACTTGATAAAAAGACACAAGTTCTACAAGAGGGACCAGAAGGAAGATGAAACTGTCAGAGATTCTGTAGCAGCCTTGAGACACATCGGAGGAGCCTGTGAGTTCCAGAACATGGACGAGGCAATGAGGGACTGCATGGTCCTTGGCCTGAAGGACACTACCCTTCAGAGCAAACTCCTGAATCGGCCAAACATAACCGTGGCCGAGGCCATTGCAGAGGCAACCGCCGGTGAAACATCAAAGAAGTCAGCAGCCACCATGCGGCAAATGAATGCAATTCCAGACCTGCCAACCCAAATCAGGGAGAAGAAGGCAGAGGGAGGAAAGAAACAGCCCACAGCAATAGCCCACTACGAAGACATCAAATCCCAGAGTGATACTGAGGACGACAACGAAGATGTCCATAGGCTCCATTCAGATAAAAAATGGCATGAAAAGAGGAGAAATCGGCGGGAGTTTCAATGTGCTGCAAAAAGACAATCTAATCAAACAAAAAGAGCACTCACGGTTAGATGAACCCCAAGAAAGAAATCCAGGAGCAGGACAGCAAAGCGAGGCCTTCCTGGAAGGAGGCAGTCAGGCCAGCTCAACCAACCCGGTAAAACCAGGAGGGAGCGGCGGAGCCATCTCAACCGTCCTGAGAAACTCAGGCAGGAGCGGCAAGGCTGACTCACCCTTCCAGGAGGTTCCATGGAGAAGGACGCGAGAAGCAGCGATCCCGTCCGAACCGCTGGAAAACCACGCCGAGACTGAGCTGCGCAGGTCAACTAGGACTAGAAAAAGCCCCACCTAACTGCGTGACTATGTCACCCACATTGGACTAAACTAAAGGGGGAGGGGTGTTCTGTGTGGAACTTGGTAGGTTCCAAGTCTCTCGTTCTGATTGGCCGAAAAGGCCACTTACGGATTGGTTGATTAAGAACCAATCCGGGAAGCCGCCAAACGGCGGGAATAGTTAAATGAGTGTCATTGGCCACAAGCCACAGGCAAGCCGCTATATAAAGGGCTGCCGTGGCTTGGGCTATGTTCCGTATCTTTTGCCTTGCAAGTTTAAATAAAATAGTTGTTGTTGGAACCCGGTCTCACGTGCTTCTTTCCGGATGGAACATAGAAGTTTTGAAGTTACAACAGCACTGAAGAAAGTGTCTTATGACTGATTTTCACACTTATGACTGTTGCAGCATCCCCACAGTCACATGGTCAAACTTTGAATGCTTGGCAACTGACTCATATTTAGTTGCAGTCAAGGGCTACTTGTACTGAGTAATGAAACCTCTGCATGAAAACCATCTTGTTCAGAGAGCACCCAAGGACTCCACTCATAGAGACAAACCACATTTACACATCATTCAAAAGAGACAATTACAAAAAAATAAAATAAGAAGGCAACCAAAGGACCAAAACACATCCTCTCCTGCAACCAATACCCACATAAGCAGGGATTAACACCAGACAAACACCACACTGACACCAAACAGCACCGGTTTGATTGGAGGAACTCAAAAATCATCAGCTGTGCTACCATCCACCACACTTGTGAGTTCATTGAAGCCTGCACTCCACAAGCAATTCCATCTACAGACACATTGACGTACAACCAGCCTACAACCCTCAGAATCTAAATCAAGTGCAAAGCCAACCAGGGACAGCACCGACCCTCAACCAACCCATACAACCCTCTCTTTCAGTACAGTGATGTGTTTCAAATATTTTTTACCACCGGTTCAGTGGGTGTGGCTTGGTGGACACGCACACACTTTGCCCACACTTTGCACAGGTACAGAGGCATTTTGAGTCACCTGCAATCCTGCACTCTCCCTGACACTTCAGCAACTGCTGCGTGGCAATTGCTGTGCCACCCAAAGCAGCTGTGCTTCAAAAGCAGGACATAAAGATGATTATGGGAGCCATGGTGGGGTGGGGGGTGGGCCCAAGAAAGAACGTCTGGAGAGAATCGGTTCAGTCTCCGCTGCTCATCAGCGCTACCGGCTCAGCAGAACCGGGCTGAACCAGTAGAATACTGCCACTACTTTAGTAGTTTTCCTCCCAATGACCCTGACCTGACATAAACTCCTTATCACAAGACCTAACACAAGACTCACTGTGATGACCCGTAGTCTCTCAAAAATAACACAAAAACTAAAACATGAACAAGGTCTTGTAATGCCTTCAACTTAGTTTTGCTGTTTTATTAGTCACAATTTAAATTCAAAAAGTAGATCATGAAGCAAAAGGAAACAAAAACAAACCTCATTGACGAGAGTTCCAAGGCAAACCAAGATAATTAATCACACATTCCAGAAAGATAACCGGGGAGAATCCATGGGAAGAACGCCAACAAATATAAACCTTATTCAAGGAAAGCACTAATTTGACTCCAGCGTCTGTGAACACACAGTTCCAAGCTCTTATACAGAGCTCATAGCTGCAACCAATGAGGAGGATCATGGCTCTCTCCTCCCAAGTAGACCACACTTTTCCCTTATCCTCTCCTCCCTGCATGCCCTAGAATGGAGAGGGGATGTGCCTTAGTCCTCCTCTGACTGTCCAGCCAGCCTCTGCCCTTCCCCAGCCTCCTCCACAACCTCCGGAGCCACACCTCCACTCCCTGATGGCTATTCCTCCTCTCCCTCAGAGTCCATCTCAGAATCAAGGGCATGACACTCACTGAGGACTCACAGCTGACATGGGGTGGGCTGCTGGGGGTTTGCAAGGGTTCGGGAGAGCCTCTAGCTAAGATTCTGTGCAGTTCAGAGAACCCCCAAATCCCCCTCCTGGCTGGCCCTGCCCACCCTCCCCTCCCAGGAGTTCCCAGGTGACCTGTTTTGGATGCAGGTAAGTGTAGGGTGCATGCGGAGGCTCGGGAAGGGTGAAAAATGGCCTCCTGGAAGTTCGAGAAGGCCGGAAATGGGCCTGTTCCCAGTCTCCACCGGAGCCCGGGAAGGGCAAAAACATCCACCCTAAATTCTGCTGAAGATATAACCTACCCTGGTAGTGAAATGTTTGGAAACTAACCCACAAGCTTGGAGAACGAACCTTCACCCTCACCAGACAAACAATCAGGCAGAAAACAATGCCCTAATCAAGGAACTACCAAGGAGAAAATCACCTCCCCCCAAAAAACTCAGGGCAAATACTGCATATAAACAGGGTCCAACCCTCACCCCTTCTAGGACTTATGAAGTCGCCCAGTTTGGTAATGAAATGTCTGCAAGAAAACAAAGTTCAGACAGCAGCAAAGATACCATAAAATCAATGTATGCACCTGAGGAAGAACCCAAGGGGACAGAGGGTCGTGCAGTGTTAACTGGTGGCATTCATTTCTTTCATTTCTCTTAACAGAATAACAGAGTTGGAAGGGACCTTGGAGGTCTTCTAGTCCAACCCTTGCTCAAGCAAGAATCCTCACTCCAGACAAATGGTTGTCCAATCTTTCCTTGAAAACCTCCCGTGTTGGAGCACTCACAATTTCTGGAGGCATATATTATTCTGGAGCTTAATTATTCTCTCTGTTAGGAAATAATTGATTGACTTGGTTCAGGATAAACAGCAGGGGGAGGGCAGAGTGAAAGGATCAGGATGTCTTTTTTAAAATTTTTGAACCCCCATGTGATGACCTGGAGTGTAACACAAACTAACAAAATCCAAAACGTAAATAAATGTCCTTTAATGCCTCCAACTTGGCCCCACTAATTCTCAGTTGGTGATAAAATATATTGAAAAATAGTCTTCAAAAGAAAGCAATACAGTCCGAACTTAATGAGCAGATAGAGGTGAAATAAAAAAACAAAACAAATTACAATGAAGGAAATTCCACAACGGACCAGAATACGTAAGTACCAACTTCAAGGAGATAACAAGGCACAGTCTGTTGGAAAGATGCCAACCAAGATCACTTCTGCCCAAAATAAAACATGCTTTGCTTCTGGCAATGCTGTGTTTTAACCGTCTCTCTTATATACTATTCTCCCCAGCTGCCACCAATGAGGGGGATCATGGCTGCTTCCTTCCTCGTAAGCCAACTTGTTTCCTTCTCTGTTCCTCCCTGCATGTCCTAGGATGGAGAGGGGATGGGTCTGGTTCTTCCTCTGACTGCCCAGCCGGCCTCTGCCCTTCTCCAGCCTCCTCCACAACCTCAGGAGCCACACTTCCACTCCCTGTCGGCTGTTCCTCCTCTCCCTCAGAGTCTAACAAGGACATGACATACCAAATAAAATTTTTCATTGCCCCTGTCCTTCCTCTGTTCCCCCAACCAGAAGCCTGTGATTTGTTAACCAATCCCATCCTCACATTTTCTTCTCTTTCTTTCTATTGTGCCCAACCCTTGGGGACTTCCATTATTACAAAATAATATTATTTTAGAAAAGAACAGGAAAGAAAAATCAAGAAATACTGCACATCTTTCGGGCTTTGGCAGCCAACTAAACTCTTACATGCCTGTGTTCCCCCCCCCCCCCCACCCCCGGCCCAGAATAAGAACGGATGGGCACACAGCTTCTCTGTGGGTGTGTTTAATGTACTAATTTCTTTTCCATAAGATTATTTTGTAGGCAACAAGGGATCGCAAGAAGATGGTGGTTACTGCTGCTTTATTGAATGAGGCCTGGAAAATGTTTATCCTGGGAAAATATGATCAGGGCCCAGACTTCCTTCTCATTAACATCTGCTCGGAGTTTTGTTGGGGGTGGTTGGGGGGTGGGAGGAGATGAGGATACAAGGGCTGGATGGAAAATCCATGTATTCGAATAGTAGGACCCAGAAATTAGAATTAAAGTAAGAAAGTAGAATTATTTGAGACAAGTTTGCTCATCAGGAATATGCCAAATCCCACAGATTGGAGGTGGTTTCTACCCGTTTAATGAGGCCTGTTTTTCTCTTGTTGATCTCTCTTTGAATTTTACTTAGTAGCACAGAGAGAATTTGGTGTGTGGTGCAAATATTTTTGCAGATTGCAATAAATCTATGAGCAATATTTTATATATCTATATCTTGTCTATACCTACTTCTAAATCTACATTTCTTCTCCTTCTCCTTCTCTTTCTCTTTCTCTCTATACATTTATCATCCTATCTCTCTCTCTTTCCCCCCTCCTCCCTTCCTCCCCCCCCTCCCTCTCTCCCTCCCTCCCCCCCCCCCCCCCTCTCGACATATATATAATATTTCCTCACTCTCTCACTCTATACATCTATCTATCTACTCTCTCTTTTATCTCTTTCTCATCTACCTATCTATCATCTATCTACATATATATACACACACAGAACGCAAGAAGAAGAAAAGGAGAGTGAAAAAAATCAAAGAGAAAGCTAAAAATGCAAGAAAAGGGCAGGGGGAAGTAAAATGGAAACGAAAGCAAAAGATACAGAAAGTATCTTTTTGATTGTACAGTAAGTACAATCATTAATTTAGCTCCTATTTTTGATTGGGTTGATGTTGGTTTGGTAGGGAATTTGAGAACTAAACACCTTCATGTAGCTGAATAGAATTGAATTTTTTATTGGCCTAGTGTGATTGAACACACAAGGAATTTGTCTTGGTGCAAATGCTCTCGGTGTACATAAAAAGAAAAGATACATTCGTCAGGAGTCAAGAATCATAAGATACAACACTTAATAATAGTCATAGGGTACAATAAACAATCAAATCACACTAGGAAAGAGTCAATATAAATCTTAAGGATACAAGTGACAAGGTTACAGTCATACAGTCACAAGTGGGAGGGAAGGGATGATAAGGAGTGATGAGAAGATTAATAATTAGTTGGTGCTCCATCACTGGAGATTTTAAAGAAAATATTGGACAATCATTCATCCAAAATGGTATAAGGTCTCCTGCCATGGGCAGAGGGGTCGGATTACAAGACCTCTGAGGTCCCTTCCAATTCCGTTCTTCTGTCATTTCTATTGGCGACTCCTTGTTTGATTTTTCAAATTATGCAGGTTGTTTTGTCTCCTGAGTTTAACCCTGAGTTGTTTTTGCAGGTTAACTGGCATTAAAAGATGTCAGACCTATCGAAGTTAATTCCTACACACACACACACACACACACACACACACACACACACACACACAAACCCCGCACTCCTGCCTCTGACTTTTGTTAAAGCCAAATGAAACAATGTAATTAGCTGGTTACAATTAAAGTGACTCGACTGGATAAATTGTAATCACCCAGATTGAAAGAAGAAGGGCTCCCTGCAGGTCTCGGACAGCGCAGCTGAGCTGCCTCATTTACATAATTAAAATATACAAATGATAATGGATTTTGTACTCAATTTCCAGCGGCTGTAAATTTGAGAAACTATGAAATTAGAAGGAGGGACCTGGGAACTTGCCTCGAGGTTATGGAGATAATGACAAGTTTTGACTATAGGATTTTTATTTTTTTTTCATACACCGTGGAAATGACCCATTGGAAAATAAATAAATAGATAAATAATCTAATAAAGATTAGTAGCAATATTAGTGAATGATTCCATGGGCGGGAAGGGGAAAATAAAAAAATTAAGATAGACTTAGTTTTTACTTCTGCAAATTTATGCAGTCTATTCTCTCCTTCCTCCCCTCCCCTCAGCTTTCACAAAGCTCCGCTCCTAACCTTAGGGGATGTTGTGTTGATGATAAGAAATTGAGAATGAATTAAACACATCAAAAGGGATGTCACCAATAGACAAACTAAAGGGAAGGAAATGAAATTAGCCATGCCATTTTAGCTTCCAGCAGGAGGGAAGAGGTTGCAAAGGAAAGAAAAAGGACACGGTGGGAGCTTGGATAATCAGTCCAGAAGGCGAAGAAGGTTTCTAGTGACCAACGCATTAACATGGGACAAATGCCAATTATTTGCGGTGATTTTACATTTAACAGAGGCAATCATCTCCGTTCACAGATCAAGCCTATTCTGCCCATAAAGTTGTTTTCCAGTGCAATTTTTAGGATAATGTAATCTAGGAGCCACCTAATGAGAAGGAAGGACTCACTGGAGAAGAGTCGAATGCTGGGAACGATGCAGGGCAAAAGAAGAAGGGGATGACAGAGAAAGAGGTGGCTGGATGGAGTCCAGTGGTGGGACTCAAATTTTTTTACTACCGGTTCTGTGAGCATGGCTTGGTGGGCATAGTGTGGTGTGGCAGGCATGGCTTGGTGGGTATGGCGGGGGAAGATTACTGCAAAATCCCATTCCCTCCCCACCCCACTAACCTGCTTTCCAGCTCTGTTCTCCTGTGCAGGGCAACCAAAGAAGATCCAGCCAATCAGGTGGGACTCAGGAGGCAGAGAATAGATGGGGGCGGGGCCAGTCAGAGGGACTATTTGCAGGTTCTCTGAACTACTCACAATTTCTGCTACCAGTTCTCCAGAACTGCCCAGAACCTGCTGAATGGAGTCCATGAAACTGTCCGCGTGCGCTTAAATGGACTCCAGAAGATGGTAGTGGACAGGAAGGCCTGGAGAAACATTGTTCATGGGGCCGTGATGGGTCAGACATGACTTCACAACTAACAACAACAAATCTAGTAGGAGGTGATGATGGAGAACATTTAGGCCCAGGATGTCCAACTTTGGCAACATTAAGACTTGGCAGCTTTAAAAGATTCCCCCCGTACTGGCTGCGAAATTCTGGGAACTGAAGTCCTCACATCTTAAAGTAAGCATGGTTGGACGTTCCTGATGTAGGACAAAAGCCCCACATAACCTTGATCCCTGAAGCCGTTAGCATGTCCTGAAAACCCCAAATTTATTTTATTTATTTATTCAGCGAACAAAAATTTATAAATCGTGAAGCAAGCTCTCCGAACTGGTGGGGGATCATTTTTCAAAACCCACCACTGGTCCCATGGTGAGTTGGCTGTGGTGACTTGGCTGCACAAAGTTGTCCCATTCCAGATCAATTTGTCTGTAGATGAAAGCAACCTTCTTGCTTGACATTTTAACCCCTCATGTCCCGGACGTAAACTGTTTCAACTCCTTCCCTCAAAACAACACTATAGAGCACTGCACAGCAAAACAACTAGACACAAGGACAGTTTTTCGCCGAACGCCATCACTCTGCTAAACAACTATTCTGCTGAACAAAATTCCCTCAACACTGTCCAAGCATTTACAAAGTCTGCACTACTATTACTGTTAATCTTCTCATCACTCCTTATCACCCCTCCCCTCCCACTTGTGACTGTGTGACTGTAACTTTGTCACTTGCATCCTTACCATTTATACTGATTGTTTCCTACTATGATTCGATTGCTTATTGTACCCTATAACTATTACTAAGTGTTGTATCTTATGATTCTTGACTCTTGACGAATGTATCTTTTCTTTTCATGTACACTGAGAGCATATGCACCAAGACAAATTCCATGTATGTCTAATCATACTTGGCCAATAAAGAATTTATTTCTTTCTTTCTTTCTTTCTTTCTTTCTTTCTTTCTTTCTTTCTTTCTGCCATCCTTCATTCATTCATCATTCATTTATTCTTTCATTCATTCATTGTCAGGGTTCCAATTAATACATCCGTTACGAGCAAAAACTTGCAGGTAAGTTCCTCAAAGAACAGCTTTATTGGAAATATCATGTTGGCACATATCTGGTGAAAACCAATTCTGAAGAGTCCCTTGGTTTTCACCTAATTTAAAAGTGAAAATCCTCCCCCCAATCCCAAACAATCAGTCACATGGCCCAATCAAGGCAACATCTGCTGCTCTGGTGATATCATTCCCCCTTCCTCTTGCCAGATGTGAGAACGTCCTTGGTTCCCAAGAGAAAGTATTTTATTTTGGCTACACAACCCCAGCTATCTCTAATCCTACTTCCCTATCCCTCAGCTCTAGTGTGGCAACATCCAAGATGGCTGCAGCCAGGCTAGCCTCAGGGCTGACACATTTATTGTTGGGGAGCCGTTCCTAAATCTAACGTCCAGTGGAATTGGATGGAGGGGAATCAAATGGTCTTTAAAACTGTGAGCCTAAGTTTTGTTTGTTGACTTGTTTAAATGCATAAAGGCTTAACGCAAATAAATCCTTTATGTATGTGCAAGGCCTTTATGTATGACTTTAACTGCACAATTCTTGGCACATTTATGTAGCACTCCAACTGTACGCAATGAGGCTGATTCCCAAGTTAAATATGATTGGGATTTCAGCTTGAGGCAAGGATCCTAACACCAGCTGTTTGGCAGTGATATTTAGGAAGAACTCATTAAGAACAATCTGAACTGTAAAAGGCCATCGACACAGTTGAGCCATTGCTTCCCAGTGTTCCCATTCATGAACTATGAACATGGGAAGCATCTATTTTATAATATCTTTGTAAGATCATCCTTGGAATATTGCAAATCAGTTTTGGTTGCCACGATAAAAACAAGATGTTGAGACTCTAGAAAGAGTGCAGAGAAGAGCAACAAAGATGATTATGGGACTGGAGGCTAAAACACATGAAGAACAATTGCAGGAATTGGGTACGTCTAGTTTAATGAAAAAAAAAGGACTAGGGGTGATATTGAAGAGGCTGCCACAAAGAAGAGGGGGCCAACTTATTCCCCAAAGCACCTGAAGGCAGGACAGGAAGCCATGGGTGGAAACTAGTCAAGGAGAGAAGCAACCTAGAACTAAGGAGAAATTTCCTGACAGTGAGAAAAATTAATCTGTAGAATGGCTTGCCTCAATCATCTCAATATTGGTTCCTTTCGCTCCTCTGTAGGCAGAATGTTTAATGAAAACAAGGACTAGGGGTGACATGATAGCAGTCTTCAAATATCTAAGGGGCTGCCACAAAGAAGAGGGAGTCCAGCTATTCTCCAAAGCACTAGAAGGCAAGGCGAGAAACAATGAATGGAAACTAATCAAGGACAGAAGCAACCTGGAACTAAAGCCCCTGTCACACAGCACCAATGGATGGAAAGAGGATGTAAAATGGAGAGAAAGACTTGCCATCCGTTGGTTAACGCGATGCATCCATTCTGTACTCTCTGCGTCCATTTTTCATAGTCTGTATCCGTCCAGCATCCGTCGACTGACATTTCATCCGCTCAAAAAGTTTTGAGCTGCACAAAACTTTTTGAGCGGAAAAAGTATCCAACGCATCCATTCTACATTGACTACGCATACGGGGAACATCCATTATACGTCCGTCGTCATCCGTTACACATCCACTATATCTGCTAGGCATCCGCTGTGCATCCGCGCAACTCGCATCCGCTCCAGCGGAAAACAGACACAGGGAGGAAGCCAAACGGACGCGGAACGGACACGCAATGTTAGTAGCATGGACATAGAAAGGATGAAAGTGGATGCAGCTCGCATGCAAAGCATTAAAACGGAAAAAACATTCGTATAGGGGACGTATCTTGGATATTTAGGATGTCTGCAGGATACCTAGAGGATGCAAAAGGACACATAGGGGAAAACCTATATTTCCTATAAAAAGGGGGAGAAATCACCTGGATCTCACTTTCAGTCCAGCAGCCCTGCGGTGCAGACCTCTTCAGCCTTCATCTGGCTCTTGTTCTTCACAGTATCCAGTCATCTCCACCATGGATCATCACACACTCCTTTTGGTAGCCACCATCATTCTACAAAAGTGCGAAGCCCTCTACAGGCTCTTTCACCTGTTCTACGCATAGAAAAGGAGGTGGCCAAGAAGTGTCTGGGTCTGAAGATGGATCGCGAGAAGAGCCGAGTACGGACTGTATGACAAGCTGATGGTGGAGCTCAGGAATGAAGACTCTTGTGCATTCCAGAACTTCATGAGGATGCCACCAGCCATGTTTGACGAAGTTGTGGAGTGGCTGAGACCCAGGTTGACCAAGGCAAACACCAATGTCCGGCCCAGCCTGGACCCTGGGCTGAAGGTGGCACTGACTCTGTGCTACCTGGCCTCAGGGACCACGTACAGGAGCACGCAGTACGGCTGGAGGGTGCCACACAACACCATCAGCATTGTGGTCAGAGAAGCGGTGCAGGCCATCATCAAAGAATACCTGGAGGAGCTCCTCCAGTGCCCCTCCACTGAAGAAGGCTGGAAGAAAGTTGCAGAGCAGTGGTATCAGAAGTGGAACTTCCCCCACACCTTTGGAGCCATAGATGGGAAGTACGTGGCCTGCAAAGCTCCAGCCAAGTCAGGGTCCACTTATTTCAACTACAAGGGCTTCTTCAGCATCATCCTCTTCGCCATGGTCAATGCTGACTACAAGTTCATGTACATCGATGCTTCAGGCAATGGGTCAGCTTCAGATGCCCAGGCATACAATGCCAGTGACCTCTAGGAGGGGCTGGAACGCAACCTCATCATGGGCTTCCCAGATCCAGACCCCCTGCCCAACGACACATGAGATGTGCCCTACGTGGGGGATGACACCTTCTCCCTCAGAACCTACCTCATTAAGCCCTAAACTTCCAGATGCCTCATCCATGAAGAGAGGATCTTCAACTACAGGCTGTCCACGGCAAGACAGGTGGTGGAGAAATGCCTCTTCAGGGGTGAAGGGTCCAGGTGCTGTGGAGGTGGCTGCTGCTGGAGTGCTGGTCTGAGGTGCTATTGGGGTGCCTGGCCCCGAGAGGACAACGGGATGGTGTGTGGAGGAAGCTCTCAGAGAGCTGGCTCAGTCCTGTGTTGTTGAGAGCCCCTTCCTCCATGACATGGGGTGTCAGTCCCAAGACCGATGACAGATGTTCTGAGGCCGGGCTTGGCTGTGGGGTGGAGGAAGGAGGAGTATAGTGGGGCTGTCTGGTCTGCAGCTGAGCGAGGTGAGGCATGGGTGGCATCTGTGGCATTGGTGGCATCTGTGGCGTGGGTAGCATCTGTGGCAGTGGCATTGGTGGCATTGGTGGTGTTCGATGAACCTGTGCCTGAACAGGGAAAGGCTGCCTGTGCTGCTGGAACTCCTGGTAGCTGTAGCCTTGGTAGGTGAGGGCCTGTGGAAAGCCTTGGAAGGGCTGTGACATCACCTGGGGTGGAGGAGCAGACCTGGACTGGGTCGGAGCAGGTTCAGCTAGGCCTGGAGGGTTGTGCAGAAGACCGGTGATCTTCTCCTTTATCACCTGGTACTGGGATTCGGACATGTCCATGAGGGTCTGGTTGACGTAGGTGAGGAAGGGCTTGTGGTTTGAGGATGGTATGTCGGTGTGTACCAGCTGAGAGAGGAGATCTATGCTGCTTTTGATGGTGTCCCTGATCTTCAGCAGGACAGTGTGGCTCTGCCCCTCCGGTCTGGCTCTCTGCCTGCTTTCTGTGGAGGTGGAGCTGGGTGTGGGTGTGGGTTGGTCTCTGGTGGAAGTGCCCTCTCCTTGCTCCCACTGCGTCAGGGGGTCCTCCACATGCTTCACCATGGGTAGTGCAGCTGTTGGGGGGGGGTCTCCGTCGTGGGACGCTCCACAGATACCTGCCTGGACACAGGAGCTGACTCTTGGCCAGAAGAGGACTGGCTCTCTGTGGGCTGCCTGAGAGAGAGGGTTGACAGAGGGGCTGCTCCTCGGTGGCGGATCTCACCCTCCAAAAAGCTGCACTTGGCTATCACGTAAGTCTCCCGGTCGGTGAGCTTGACCGTGGCCTGGCCAGACTTCTTGAGGTGCAGCTTCCCGTACCAGGTGTGCATGTGCTTCCACCAGCCGAGGAGGACCTCCGAAGTGTAGCCCAGGCTCTCTGCCTTCTCTCTCCAAGCAGCCTGCTTCCTCTTGATGTCTCGATAGAGCCTGTGTCCCTTCCACCAGAGATACTCATTCTCCCTCAGCCATTCCAGCACCTCATCCTCATGTTCCTCTTTGATGCAGTATTGCCTCCTCTCCCGTTCTCGCGTATGCCTCTTCCTCCCTCTGGCAGGGCCTTCTGTGCCCTCATCAGAGGGGCTTTGAGGTTCTAGGGGCTGCTCCACCACACCACCACCACCACCAGCAGCAACAACAACAGTAGCAGCACCAGCAGCACCAGCAGCACCAGCAGCACCAGCAGCACCAGCAGCACTAGCAGCACCAGCAGGACCAGCAGGACCAGCAGGACCAGGAGCAGCACCAGCAGAGTAAGCACCAGCAGAAGCACCAGCACCAGGAGCAGCGCCAGCAGAAGCACCAGCACCAGGAGCAGCCCCAGCAGAAGCCCCAGCAGAAGCAGAGTCAGGGCCAGGGGGTGGGATGGTGGCCCTGTCCTTCTTTCCAGGGCTGGCAGAAGATGGCACAGGCTTCCTCTTCTTCCCCATGGTTGTTGGCTGGAGATGTGTCTGGCAGCAGGTCTTTCCTCTGAATGGTGACCTGCTTGCGAGCTGCATCCTTTTATATCCACGGGGCTGACGCAATGCATCCTCCCCGCATGCGCAGTGTACACTTTGCATCTGCTAGGCATCCGCTAGGTATCTGCTAGGCGTCCGCTTTGCATCCGCTGTATCCGTTCTGCATCCGCTCCTTCTGCTGCGTGTCCACTTTGCTGTGCTCCCTCGGAAGCCTTGCAGACGTGCCATCCGCTTCCATCAGCTAGGCTTCCGTGGAGCATCCGCTTAACATCCTCACTAAGTCCTCTCCCTGTCCGTTCCTTTCCATTGTTGTCCTCTCTGTTTATGCAAATTTGGGGCACTTTTGAGAGTGGATAACAATGGATGGAAAATTTTCTCGTCTGCTGTGTCCTTTTTACATACTTTTTGCATCCGTCGGCCTATGTGACAGCCCCTTAATAAGGAGAAATTTTCTCACAGTGAGAACAATTAACCAGTGGAACAACTTGCCTCCAGAAGCTGTGGGTTCTTCAACACTGGAGGTTTTAAAGAAGAGATTGGACAATCACTTGTCCGAAATGGTATTGGGCAGTGGTGGCTAACCTTTTTGGTCTCCTGTGCCAAAAGTTGTGCACATGCTGCGTGCCAGCACCCAGAAGCCAATGCATGCCCCCACATGCCTCCTGTGCATGTGCACGCAATACACATCCCCCACTGCCCCTCTCCACACCACACCCTTACCTGTACTGCACCTCACTGCTGATTTTCAGCTGGCTTGAGGCCTTTTTTGGCCTCTCAGAGGCTTGAAAAAAGCCACTGCAGGCTTTGTAGGACGAAGAATAGGTCCATTTCATCGCTTCTGGTATTACAATAATTCAGTCTGCAAAGGCTTTTTTCAAGCCTCTGGGAGGCCAAAAAGGGCCTCAAACCAGCTGAAAATCAGGTGTGAGGTGCGCGCATGCACAATGAGGTAAGTTTGCCTGCGGATCACGTGCTGTCACAAATGGCTCTGCATGCCCTCTGTGGCACGCGTGCCATAGGTTTGCCATCACGAGTATAGGGTCTCCTGCTTAAGCAAGGGGCTGAACTAGAACAGGGGTCTCCAACCTTGGCAACTTGAAGACTTGTGAGTTTCAACTCCCAGAATTCCACAGCAAAGCTGGCTGAGAAATCCTGGGAGTTGAAACTCACAAGTCTTCAAGTTGCCAAGGTTGGAGACCCCTGAATTAGTAGACTTCCAAAGTCCCTTCCAATTCTGTTATTCGGTTAACTACAGGTTGAAGCAATCTTATTCTGAATTGTTTGGGGGCAGGTAATATAAGTATAATTTTCAATAAATATTAGGAATGATTTCAGTTTTTGATTGTAGGAATGTTTAGGGTGCCTTTTTGTGGATGTTTGTTTATTTATTCCAATGTATATGGTCTCATCAAACTAACTTGGATAACTAGCAACATTAAAAAGCATAGCCTGCAGGGTGGGATGCAAATATTTTTACTCCCGGTTCTGTGGGCATGGCTAGGTGGACATGGCTAGGTGGGCATGGCCATGTCACTGGGTAGGTGTGGCTTCTTTTTTTTTTTTGCAGCACCTCCTGCACCCCTTTTTGCCTGCTGGGCCTCTTTTTGTTTTACTTCTGGTGTTTTTTACGACCAGGTCAGCCGAGTGGTAACATTTTTTATTATCGGTTTGCCCAAACTGGGCCAAATGGGTAGAATACAACCACTGATAGCCTGGCTGCGATGATGCTGTGGTTAGAAAACAGTACTGCAGGCTGACTCTGCCCAATGCCAGCAGTTCGATTCTGACCAGTTCAAGGTTGACTCAGCGCTACATCCTTCCAAGGTCTTGATAAAATGAAGACCCAGATTGCTGGGGGCAATAGGCTGACTCTAAACCACTTAGAGAAGGCTGTAAAGCAGTATATAAGCAGGGGTGGGATTCTACCGGTTTGTATCTATTCGCTAGAACCAGTTATTAACATTCTAAGCAGTTCGGAGAACCGGTTGTTAGAAGAAATTACTGGCCTAATCCTGTAAGGAAGGCAGGAAGGAAACATTCTGGTGTTGCTTACAGAAACTTCCTCTCTGCTAACCTTTATTATGTTCTTGGCAGGACTAGACTTCCTGTCTCAAGAGCTTCTCTGGAGTTTTTTTCCCCTCCTTTGCTGGTACTTTGCTTGTGTGGAGTGACCATTCAAAGTTACAATGGCACTGAAAAAAGTAACTTGTGATAATTTTTCACACTTACAACTGTTGCAGAATCCCCACAGTCATGAGAGGCCAGGCGAGGAGATGCATGCCTCGATGTGAGTGATATTGAGTTGGCCACGCCCAGCCAATAACAAGACCACCAAGCCATATCTACCCAGTCACATGACCACCAAACCACACCTACCACCTAAGCCACACCCACAGAACCAGTTGTTAAAAAAATTGAATCCTACCCCTGTATATAAGTCTATGTGCTATTTCTATACAACGTGGAATCATTGTGCTAGAAGGGAGCCTTGAGATCTTCTAGTCAAACCCCCTGCTGAAGGCAGGAGGCCATATACTATCCTGGTCAAATGGCCATCCATTCTTTTCTCTAAAACCTCCAGTGAAGGAGCCACCCATAACAAGCTACTCCATTGATTCATTATTCTGACTGTCAGGAAATTTCTCTTTAGTTCTACATTGGTTCTCTCCTTAACAAGCTTCCACCCATGATTTCTTGTCCTGCCCTCTGATGATTGGAAGAACAAGTCAATCACCTCTTTGATGCCCAGGAACTGGAGATATTTCTCAGAGAATTTTTGAAATCTTCCCAATGAATGCATAAAATTCAGCTTAGGACACAAGGTTATTCAGTCCAGTTTTACCACTGCACTACAGGGAAAGGAGAAAGAAGAAACAGATTGTGCCAATGCAGTTTTTAAAACATTAAATCATAATTCAGCTGATTTCAGTGGTGGGATTCAAAAATTTTTCTTTATTTGTTTATTTGTCAAGCAAGTATTAGATAACAGGTATAAGCATAAATATGAAAACATGAAATGGATACGAATTAAAAAAAAAAGAAACAATAGGATAGAGACGGTAGGCACGTTGGTGCGCTTATGCATGTCCTCTACAGACTTCCTAGGAAAGTGGTGAGGTCAATAGTAGACAATCTAAGGTTAAAGTTTTTGGGGTTTGGGGAAGAAACCACAGAGTCAGGTGGAGTATTCCAGACATTGACCACTCTGTTGCTGAAGTCGTATTTCCTGCAATCAAGTTTGGTGCGGTTTACCTTGAGTTTGTATCTATTGTGTGCTCTTGTATTGTTATGGTTGAAGCTGAAGTATCCATTGACAGGTAAATCATTTATGTAAAGTATAAAGAGAGTTAGTCCTAGAATGCTGCCTTGGGGGACACCACTGTTGACAGGTACAGGATTTGATAGGGTGTTCCCTATTTTAACCATTTGCTGCCTGTTTGACAGGAATGCATCTATCCAGTTATGCATGTGTACAGAAATACCATAAGATTTTAGTTTTAGGAGTAGTTTGTCATGTACCACTGAATCAAAGGCTATGAAGGCACTGAATGAAAGGCACGGAATCAAAGGCTATAAAGTCTATATAAATACTGGGTTTTACTATTGGTTCTGTGGGTGTGGCTTGTTGCGCATGGCATGGCTTGGTGGTTGTGGCTTGGTGGATGTGGCAGGGGAAGGTTACTGCAAAATCCCCATTCCCTCCTCATTCCTGGGTGAAGATTACTGCAAAATCCCCATTCCCTCCCCACCCCACCAACCTGCTTTCCAGCTCTGTTCTCCTGTACAGGGCAACCAAGGAAGACCCAGCCAGTCAGCTGGGACTCAATCAGAGACAGAGAAGAGATGGGGGGCAGAGCCAGTCAGAGGTGGGATTTGCCGGTTCTCCAAACTACTCAAAATTTCCGCTATTGGTTCTCCAGAACTGGTCAGAACCAGCTGAATACCACCTCTGGCTGATTTCTCTTAGAGGGAAATTCTTCCTTTTTTTCCTCTGTTTCTTCATGGAAACAGGACACAATCTTCTCAGTATTGACGTTCTCCAAAAAGTATGTTATTTTCACAATACTTTCGCAATATTGACTTTAAAAATGACGTTTTCCACAAACAGATGTTTATATTAAAAGAAGCAGCGGCAGCAAACCCTGCTCTTTAAAATTAAAAATGCAGAAATTTGTGAGGGTATTATTTATCTTTGAACATTTCTTAAATGGAAAATTTTGGAACGTGTTTTAACCACTCGTTGGCTAAACACAGATGTTGCTTCATGTTAATTTTGGTGCCCATCAATATTTAAGAGCACGGCAGCATTTTTAGTGGCTATTTTTTTTTTTTTTAATAAAACATGATAATAAAATGTTTGTGAAAGCAGCACATTTAATGGACATTAAATGTGCTTAATTAAGTGGCAATTGGAAAATTGCAGAAGGAAACATTTTATGAGTTCTAAAAGCATTACAAACCCAACTCCATATATTTTTTATATGTGATTTTGCCATTATCCTGTTAATATTAAAAAAAAATCCAGTAGTAGTTCTGTGCAATGTTTCCATCTATAGTTAGTCTTTAAAATCTTAGAAATCAAGACATGTTGGCATTGGAGAGTTTTAAATTCCTTCTCTTCCTTCCTCTTCTCTGTTTTTGGCTACCCCTAAAATGACTAGCACAATTTATGGTCTGATGGTATCTTTTTCAACGAACACATAATTTTTAATCAGTTTTAAATTTTAATAGTCAGAAAGATGCTAGTGATCAGATTTTATGACATTTTTTGCAATGGTCATTAAGTGAATACCTTTGGTTGTTAAGCAAGTCCATTGCCCTCAATGGGCGTTTTTTGTTGGAAACCAGAAATAAAATTAGTTTCTGACAAAAATTGTTATAAATCATTTTTTTTGGGGGGGGGAGTGTCCATCATAATTTTAAACAGTCAGTAAAGGCTAGGTCCCACTGGCCGACAGATGTAAAACGTATGCAAAAAGGACACAGCGGATGAGCAAAATTTCGGGGGTGGCTCCATCCGTTGTTATCCGCTCCAAAAAGTGGCCCAAATTTGCATAAACAGAACGGAAAAGAACAGAAAGGAACGGACGGGGGTAGTACGTAGCGGGGATGTCAAATGGATATTCGTAGGAAGCCTAGCGGATGGAAGCGGATGGAAGTGGATGACACATCCGAAGGGCTTCCGGGGGAGAATTGCAAAGTGGATGCAAAGCAGAAGGGGCGGATGCGCAGCGGATGATGCGGATGCATCACAAACGCCTATAGGAAGCAAAGCAGATGCATAGCGGATGCAAAGCGTTCACTGCGCATGTGGGGAGTATGAATTAATCAGCTCTGCGGATATAAAAGGATGCAGCTCGCACGCAGTCAGCATTCAGAGGAAAGACGTGCTGCCACAGACATCTTCAAATAACACCATGGTTCGTCAGTCAGGGAAGAAGAGAAAGCCTGTGCCTACTCCTGCCAGCCCTGGCAAGAAGGACAGAACTACCATCCCACCCCCTGGCACTGACTCTGAAGCTGCTGGTGCTGCTGGTGCTGCTGGTGCTTCTCCTGCTGCTGGTGCTTCTGGTGCTGCTGCTGGTGCCGCTGGTGCCACTGGTGCTGCTAGTGCTGGTGCTGGTGCTGGTGCTGGTGCTGCTGCTGCTGCTGCTGCGACTGCTACTGCTGCTGCTGCTGTGGTGGACCAGCCCCAAGGCCCTCAAAGCAGTACACCGTTTTCGAGGACCATGAGGAGGAGGTGCTGGAATGGCTGAGGGAGGATGAGTACCTGTGGAGAAAGGGCCACAGACTGTATCGCGACACCAAGAAGAAGCAAGCAGCTTGGAGAGACAAGGCAAAGAGCCTGGGCTACACTGCAGATGTACTCCTGGGATGGTGGAAGCACACCTGGTATGGCAAGCTACACCTCAAAAATTCTGTCAAGCTCACTGACTGGGAGATGTATGTCATGGCCAAGTGCAGCTTCCTGGAGGGTGAGGTCCGCCACCGAGGAGCAGCCTCTCTGACACCCCTTTCCCTCAGACAGCCCACAGACAGCCAGTCCTCTTCCAGCCAGGAGACAGCTGCCCTGTCCAGGCAGGTATCTTCGGAGGGCCCCACAGCAGAGACCCCCCCCCGACAGCTGCACTCCCCATGCCGGAGGACCTGGAGGATCCCCTGTCACAAATGGAGCAAGAAGCGGCAGCCACCAGAGACCAACCCCCACCCCCCCACCCCCAGCTCCACAGGATGCAGGCAGAGAGGCAGACTGGAGGGCCAGAGCCACACTGTCCTGTTGGAGATCAGGGACACAATCAAGACCAGCACAGAACTTCTCTCTCAGCTGGTCCACAGCGACATACCATCCTCGGACCAGAAGCCCTTCATCACCTACGTGAGCCAGACCCTCATGGATCTGCCCGAGGCCCAATACCAGGTGATGAAGCAAAAGATCACAGCAGTTCTGCACAACCCTCAAGGCCCAGCTGAACCTGCTCCGACCCAGTCCAGGTCTGCTCCTCCACCCCAGGTGATGTCTCTGCCTTTCCACGGCTTTCAACAGCCCCTCACCTACCAAGGCTACAAGTACCAGGACTTCCCACAGCAGAAACAGCCCTTCCCAGTCCAGGCCAGGTTCATCACTGCCACAGACGCCTCACCTCACCCAGCTGCAGACCAGAAAGCCCCACTACACCCCTCCTTCCTCCACCCCACAGCCAAGCCTGTCAACGGACAATCTGTCATCAGTCTTGTGCCTGACATCCCAGGTACTTGATGAAGGGCCTCTCAACCTCACGGGACTGAGCCAGCTCTCTGAGAGCTTCTTGAACACGCCTGTCCCCTGTTGTACTCTCGAGGCCAAGCATCCCAATGGTGCCTCAGACCAGCAGTCCATCCGCAGCCACCTCCACAGTCCCTGCCCGCTTAACAGCTGAGACCATGGACATGCCTCAGAGTGACTGAGAATAGTGCCAGAGACTGAGTTGTTACCTGCTCACTTTATCTTTGCTTAAGACACTTTACTTGGTTCATTTTGCTTTTTTAATAAAGTCATACAGTTTACTTAAAACAGTTATTAATAAAGGTTATCTTTTCTTAACACACTTGGTTCATTTTTTTTACTTAATAAAGTGTTGGTGAAAACTTTGAAAAAATGGTTAAGCCTTTGCATGCTTGTGGGATGGGTAAGGATAGTTGTGGGATAGATAAACATTCCATTCCATTCCATTCCATTCCATTCCATTCCATTCCATTTCATTCTGTTCTACTCTATTCCATTCCATTCTGTTTATTCCATTCTGTTCTGTTCTGTTCAATTCCATTCCATTCCATTCCATTTCATTCTATTCCTTTCTATTCTATTCTGTTCTGTCCTGTCCTGTTCCTTTCCATTCCATTCCATTCTGTTCTACTCTATTCCATTCCATTCCCTTTATTCCATTCAGTTTTGTTCTGTTCAATTCCATTCCATTCCATTCCATTCTATTCCTTTCTATTCTGTTCTGTCCTGTCCTGTCCCATTCCGTTCCGTTCCATTCCATTCCATTCCATTCCATTCCATTCCATTCCATTCCATTCCATTTCATTCTATATTTTTCTATTCTATTCTATTCTATTCTGTTCTGTTCTGTTCTGTTCTGTTCTGTTCTGTTCTGTTCTGTCCTGTTCCTTTCCATTCCATTCCATTCTATTCCATTCCATTCCATTCTGTTCTACTCTATTCCATTCCATTCTGTTTATTCCATTCTGTTCTGTTCAATTCCATTCCATTCCATTCCATTCCATTCTATTCCATTCTATTCTGTTCTGTTCTGTTCTGTCCTGTTCCTTTCCATTCCATTCTATTCCATTCCATTCCATTCTGTTCTACTCTATTCCATTCCGTTTATTCCATTCTATTCTGTTCTGTTCAGTTCCATTCCATTCCATTCCTTTCTATTCTGTTCTGTTCTGTTCTGTTCTGTTCTGTTCTGTCCTGTCCCATCCCATTCCGTTCCGTTCCATTCCATTCTGTTCTACTCTATTCCATTCCATTCCGTTTATTCCATTCTGTTCTGTTCTGTTCAATTTCATTCCATTCTATTCCTTTCTATTTTATTCTGTCCTGTCCTGTCCTGTCCTGTCCTGTCCTGTCCTGTTCCATTCCATTCCATTCCATTCCATTCCATTCCATTCCATTCCATTCTACTCTATTCCATTCCATTCCATTTATTCCATTCTGTTCTATTCTGTTCTGTTCCATTCCATTCCATTCCATTCCATTCCATTCCATTCCATTCCATTCCATTCTATTCCTTTCTATTCTATTCTGTTCTGTTCTGTTCTGTCCTGTCCCGTCCTGTTCCATTCCATTCCATTCCATTCTATTCCTTTCTATTCTATTCTATTCTATTCTGTCCTGTCCTGTCCTGTCCTGTCCTGTTCCATTCCATTCAATTCCCATCCCGTCCCATCCCATCCCATCCCATTCCATTCCATTCCATTCTGTTCTGTTCTGTTCTATTCCGTTCTGTTCTCTCCATTCACTTCCGTTCTGTTCCGTTCTGTTCCATTCTGTTCTGTTCCGTTCCGTTCCGTTCCATTCCATTCCATTCCATTCTTTCCCCTTCCTGCTTCCCTGCCCTGCCCTCTCCCCCCCCCTATGTGTGGTCAGCATCTTTGTTAATATCTTTTACAGTGGTTTGTTAAGGCATTATCTGTTTAAAGGATACATTTTTAATGCATTTCATAAGCATGCTTTATAAATAATTTATTAAAGAATGTACCTGAAGCTAGCGCTCACTTAATAAATATTAATAAAGCAATTACAAATAGGGAGCCTTCATTTCAACATGTTGCAGAACACCCAGACTGGTAAAGGCAGAAGAAAAAGCAAGATTCACTGTGTAAGATGATTAAGGAAGTCCCAGAGTTTAGGGATAGGTGTTAGCAAAATTGCTTATTACTTCTCTTTCTGACAGATGCTCTTTTTTTATTAGCGTTTTGGGTTAACTTTTACAGACTTTATAGTAGCCTTATATAAGCATTTCTTAAACCTCTGGTTCTAAGATCCTTGGGGCTCCCCCAAGACTCTCTTAGTCACTCACAAAATCAAAATGATTTTCCAGTCTATTTTGAAAAAAATAATATAATAGTAAAATCCCATCAAGCAATCACAAAAAGCACCAGTGAAAATTGATAAAGGTTGATAAATATAATTCAGCATTTCTCAATCTCGGGAACTTTAAGGCAGGACAAGAACTCCCCATCTCTTGGTGATTGGCTCAAAGTCACCAGCTGGCTTTCATGCCAAAGGCAGAACTAGAACTCACCATGTCCTGGTGATTGGTTCAAAGTCACACAATCAGCTTTCATGGCTAAGGTGGGGCTAGAACTCACCATCTTCTGGCGATCAGCCCAAAATCAGAGTCAGCTTTCATGCCAAAGGCAGAACTAGAACTCACTGTCTCCTGGCGATCGGCTCAAAGTCACCAGCTGGCTTTCATGCCAAAGATAGAACTAGAACTCATCGTCTCCTGGCAATTGGCCCAAAGTCACACAGTCATCTTTCATGGGTAAGGTGGGGCTAGAACTCACCATCTCCTGGCGATTGGCCCAAAATCACAGAGTCAGCTTTTATGCCAAAGGCAGAACTAGAACTCACCACCTCCTGGCAATTAGCCCAAAGTCATACAGCTTTCATGGCTAAGGCAGGACTAGATTTCCCTGTCTCCTGGTGATTGGCTCAAAGTCACACAGTTAGTTTTCCTGCCTAAGGCAGAACTAAAACTCACTGTCTCCTGATTTCTAGCCTGCTGCCTTAACCACTAGACCAAACCAAATATGACTTGGCATAACTTGATCTTAGTCTTAATTTGCAGTGGATATTTTAGTTGATTTTGTGATTAGGAAACAAATTGTTGTTGTTTTTTCTCCTTTTCTTTCTGAGAATCCCTTCCTGCATATGCCACCCCAAAACACCAAACGCACGCCTGGTAATATCTCTTTTTAAAAATGCTATTGATTGTGACTGGTGATATATGCAGAAGATTTATCTTAATTGTGGAGCAAGACAAGGATGGAGTGGGGAGGAAACCGGCTGTCTATTATGGCCAGTAATGTTGTTGAATGATAGGTGGGTCCATCCATTATTTTCAGGAAAGGTCAGTTCTAGAGAAGATGAGTTACATCTTCAGGTCAAGTGATGGCTATTCTATCATGGGGTTTTCTTTGCACTGCTTCCTCTGTTCCCTAATGGCTTTATGCCTTCTTCCTTTTCCTTCTTCCCAGACCTGGGTTTTTGGAAGAATAGGTAATTCTTGACTTACAATCATTTATCCTTCAAAATTACAATGGAACTGGAAAAAAAAACACCCCACAATATTACCAGTTCTCACACTTATGACGGGTGCAACATCCATGGTGGTGTAGTGGTTAGAATGCAGCACTGCAGGCTCCGTCAGCTGACTGCCGGCTGCCTGCAGTTCGGCAGTTCGATCCTCACCAGGCTCAAGGTTGTCTCAGCCTTCTGTCCTTCTGAGGTGGGTAAAATGAGGACCCAGATTGTTGGGGGAAATAGGTTAACTCTGTAAACAGCTTAAAGAAGGCTGTAAAGAGCACTACAATATATGTCTAAGTGCTATTGCTAAGTGCTGTGATTCGCTTAACAACTGTGACTGCAGGATGCTGCAAATGGCTGCAAATGTGGGCTTGTTGCCAAGCATCCAAAATACAAAATACAGACTGCAGAGGGGTGCAGCCCTTGGAAGTTTGGAACCAAGTCATAAATATCCCAGTCAGTCTGTCATCACTTCAAGCTGTCACTAAATGACCTGTCATAAATGAAGGAACGGTCTTAAACCGATTGCTTCCCAGGACCCAAATGCAAAGTTTCTATTCTCTTTGTTTTGAAAATATGGACAAATAAATGTGACATTAAGTAAGATATTTTTAATCAATCAGATCCATATTCTCTCTTTCTGTCTCCCTCTCTCCCGCCATCTCTTTCCCTCTTTCTCCTTCTTCCTCTTCCACCCTCCCTCCATCTTGTTCCCTCTTTCTCTCTCTCTCTCCCTCCATCTTTCTCTCTCTCCCTCTCTCTCTCTCCCTCCCTCTCTCTCTCTCTCTCCCTCACTCTCTTTTCTTCTTTCTCTCTTTCCATCCGTCTTTCACTCTCCCTCCTTCCCTCCGTCTCTGTCTCCTCTCACTTCTCCCCTCATCTCTCTCTCTCTCTCTCTTTGTGTCTCTCTCTCTCCCTCACTCCTTCTGTTTTTTCCCCTCTTTCTCTCTCTCTTCCTCCCTCAGTCTTTTTCTCTCTTTCTCTCCTCTCTCTCACCTCTCCCCCATATCTCTCTCTCTCTCCCTCTCCCTCTCCCTCTCCCTCTCCCTCTCCCTCTCTCTCTCCCCACCCGCACTGTGGGTTAAAATGATTTCCAAAATCAGACTAAA
Organism: Laticauda colubrina; assembly: GCA_015471245.1. Lineage (NCBI taxonomy): Eukaryota > Metazoa > Chordata > Lepidosauria > Squamata > Elapidae > Laticauda > Laticauda colubrina. Next base: position 3,709,525 of record BLBF01000010.1, read on the forward strand.
GAAGCCATGATGTAAATGCAGTGGGATAAGATGATTAAACATTATTTACAGAAAAAAGGGAAGAGGCCACATAAATCACCCAGGGCCCCCTCCCTTTCATTATATAATACCTGAAGAAATGAGAGAGAGAGAGAGAGAGAGAGAGAGAGAGAGAGAGAGAGAGAGAGAGAGAGTGTCTGACACTCCAAAAAGAGCGTTGTCTCTTTTCAATAATTAGAGACCAAAACAAGTTGGACAGTCTGTCAGTTTCAATATGGCGGAGCAGACGGGTACATCATGTAAATAAAATCTATCATATTAGATGGAAAATTAAATTGCTATTAGGCTCATTCCGGCTTTTCTTTCGATTTTCGTTATGAAAATTCATGTTCGAAGTCTGTTTCACTTTGTTCAGAAGTCTCCGGTTGTCAAAAGATATTCACAATTGCGTTTCTGCTTCCTGCCTTTATTTCCCAGCTTTGCATCATAGGTGATGTCGGGTACAAAAGTAAAACAGCATTTCCTGCTCATGGGAAGAAAAAAAAAAAAGAACCAGGATCTTAACAGGGGAATGAATTTTCAGAGAAAAGCTTTAAAAGTGTGAGATGAGAAAAATTTTAATCACCTTAGGACCTCTTTCTCCAGACAAGGAATGTCCAGAATGAATTGTTGAAGTTCTTAACATGTAAAATTCATAACAGATAGTCAGAGTTGGAAGGGACTTTGTAGGTCATCTAGTCCAACCCCCTGCCCAAGTGGGAGACCCAACACCATTTCTGACAAATAGCAGTCCAGTCTCTTCTTGAAAGCCTCCAGTGATGAAGCTCCCACAACTTTGGAGGGCAACTTCTGTTCTATGGGTTGATTGTTCTCCCTGTCAGAAAGTTTCTCCTTATTTCCAGGCTAAATCTCTCCTTGTTCAGTTTCTTTCCATTATTCCTTGTCTGGCCTTTGGGTACTTTGGAAAACAGCTTGACCCCTTCCTCCCTGTGGCAACCCCTCAAATATTGGAAGACTCTATCCTGTCTCCCCTGGTCCTTCTCTTCCCAAGACTAGCCATGCCCGGTTCCTGTAACCATTTTTCATATGTTTTAGTCTCCAGTCTCCTGTTCCAGTGAACACAGTTCATTTCATAACTCACAAGGCTCACCTATGTTATCATCATATATTCACCAGCTTAAGGACTAGAAATTCCTCTTTTTTAAAGAAAAACAACAACAACAACCTTCTCATTTGAATATTATCAGGATACAGTTATGGATACAAGGGCTGTTACTGTCCTTGCATGGAAGAGTTGCAAACTTGGGGTGTTTTTACCAAGCATATTTTGAAGCCATTTTCTTCCCCCAACTTCTTCTGCCTGTTGCATTCAACGGCATCTTTCAAGTTACGGCTGCCACCATTAAAAATTCGGTGTTTGACTGCCACAGACACTGGTAATGATGTTAGTGCATTGCCTTCTCATTATAACCAGAGCTACTCTAGAATCTACTGTTACCTCCACAGAGTGACAAATGCAGTTTTAATGACACCTTCTCTCTCTGTAAACTATAATTAAAAAAGAAAGGAAAGTCTCTGGCAGAGCAATTACTTGCTTTCCATGGATTTATGGATGAGAGGATATGTGCAAATTAGGGATGAGTTTGTCAGGGACCAGTTATTAGAATAAACAGGGCGTGATCAATCTCTCTTTTGGAATGGGTAGAATAAAAGGGGTGAATGTGATTAACCATAGCTAGGAAGTCACCAGATATTGTTAGCAGAGGTGGTACTCAGAAGATTCTGACCAGTTCTGGAGAGCGGAAATTTTGAGTAGTTCGGAGAACCGGCAAATACTCCCTCTGACTGGCCCCGCCCCCATCTCTTCTCCGCCTCCTGAGTCCCAGCTGATTGGCTGGGTCTTCTTTGGTTGCCCTGCACAGGAGAATGGAGCTGGAAAGCAGGTTAGTGGGGTGGGGAGGGAATGGGGATTTTGCAGTAACCTTGCCACGCTCACCAAGTAACATCACACCCACCAAGCCATGCCCACAAAATCGGTAGTAAAAACTTTTGAATCCCACCACTGATTGTTAGGCATTTTTCTCAGCCTCAGTTGTCTGTCTGTAATACAGGGGGTCATAATACTGTTCAACATTTCAGGATAGTTTTAAAGACAGGTATGTGAATTGTGCATACTGTTTTCTGCATCTGCTTGGCCAGCCTGCAGGATTCTTGCACTGTTAGATGATAGTTAAGGCATCGGGCTAGAAACCAGGAGATTGTGAGTTCTAGTCCTGCCTTAGGCACATATGCTGCCTGGGCATGGCTCGTCTAATGAAGAGAAGAGAAGGACCAGTGAAGACATGATAGCAGTCTTCCAATATTTGAAGGGCTGCTACAGAGAGGAAGGGGTCAAGCTATTTTCCAAAGCACCTGAAGGCCAGACAAGGAATAATGGATGGAAACTGAACAAGGAGAGATTTAACCTGGAAATAAGGTTGACTCAGCCTTCTGTTCTTCCCCGATTGATAAAATGAGGACCCAGATTATTGGGGTAATATGCTGATATTATAAATGCCATAAACTTTTAAAGAGAGTGTCATAAATCTATATGGAATGACATATAGATATAACTGCTATTGCTATTATTCTTCCCTTCCTCCCTCCCTCCTTCCCTCCTTTTTTCCCTCTTTCCTTCCTCCTTCCCCCCCCCCTCCCTTGAGGCACAGTGGTTGGAATGCAGGAATTGCAGGCCAACTCTGCCCACTGTCTGGAGTTCAATCCTGACTGGCTCAAGGTTGACTCAGCCTTCCATCCTTCTGAGGTCGGTAAAATGAGGAGCCAGATTGTTGGGGGGCAAGAGGCTGACTCTGTAAACCATTTAGAGGAGACTGTAAAGCATTGTGAAGCTGTACATAGTGCAAATGCCAGTGCTATAATGGGCGAGTGTTCCAGGGTCACATGATCGCCATTTGCAACCTTCCCAGCTGCCTTCTGAAAGCAAAGTCAATGGGGCAAGCTAGCCTCTCTTAACAATTATGTGACTTCCACATATCTTGAAGTTACCAAGGTTAAGATACACTGCCCTAAGAAATTCACAAATCATGTGACCCAGAGGCATGACAACTAAATACATAAATCATAAATACATAAATCATAAATACATGCCTGTTTCCAAAGTCTCAAATTCTAACCATGTGACTTCAGGGACACTGCAACAGTTGTAAGTATGAGGACCGGGTGGTAAGTTACTTTTTTCCAATGCCGTCGTAACTTTGAACTGTTGTTCAATGAATGGTCATACGTCAAGGACTATCTGTATGTTCACTTTTCTATGCATTCTTGCAAAGCTGACCTCCATGATTTTCTGAGCAACTTTTTACTTTACAAAGTGCTTTTAAAAAAAATGAATGTAAAAGAAAAGCTGACCATTTCTGTCTACTATAAATACTTTCTTTTGCTCACTTTTGTAGATGGGAGCCTTCTTTCACATTTGAAGTCTATATCCAGGATATAAATAGAAGGATTGTCCCTAATAATAAATGGACTACTACCCAATCAATATATGCTAGCATGCAGCATAGAAGTCAATTAATCATGATATCCACTTCAACATCATTCAGTGTCCAGTTACTGATTTTAAGGGTAATGAAAAGTAAATACGTGAGACCTGATCTTGCCTTAGCTATGAAAGTAACAAGAGCACCAGATATTCAACATTAAAATCATCCAACTGCACCTTCTTCAACCTGGTGCCCTCCAGATGTTCTACTATGTCAGCGCATCTGCTGGCTGCCAAGCTGTGAAAGGTAAATTAAAAGAATATATCCAAAGCGTATAACTAAATGAGTATAATTAAAAGGTCTAAAGTCTTGTTTCTTTCTTTGTCCTTTTGAAAAAACATTACCTCCATCTTGTTAGACAATCTTTTGTAGCAGGAGTTTGTCCCAAACCAGCAGGACCAAGTCACCTACCAAACATATTTTGGGGGTTTGAGATCAAACCTCCAGCCCCAGTCATCTTTATTCAGCATGCTAACTTGAGAAGGCAGAAGAAATACTCCAAGAAAATTTGCAAAAGACCAGGCCAAGGAAAGTGGCTTAAATTTTGCCTAACTCTCTCTGCTAAAAAAGAAAGCAATGTGTATTTTTTTATTTTATTTTATTTTCTTCTCTTCTCTTTCCTCCTCTCCTCTCTTCTCTTCTCCTCTTCCCTGCCTTCTCTTTTCCCTTCCCTCCCCTTCTCTGCTCCCCTTTCCCCTTTTTTCACATTTCTTTTCTTCTTTCATTTTCCTCTTCCCTTCCCTTTTTCCTTTCCCCAGTTCATAGGGTTCCTGCATATATTCCTAAAGGAAAACAAAGAAAAGAATTACTTTGAAACAGAACAAAGGCATGATGATGATCGGCAAAACTTAGTAGTGGGCAGTGTGTAAACTATCTGAAATGGAAGAGACAATAGGTCTCATTAGTGCTAAGGATTAATTATTCAGTGATTTTGTAAGGATGGCTGGAAGATACAGTTTGGCTGAAACTGGCACCATGGTTAATTGGTATCCAAAACTTGCCTCAGTCATTTGATATTTTAAATGGAATTTGAAGCTATTTTCGGTACATGGAAAACCTTTACCCAAAGGACAAAAACAAATGAAAATAAGAATAAACATGGGAAGCTTGTGACCTACACATCTCTAGATATGGTAGAAGAACTGATCCTGTGCCACAAGGGTGTTCTTGTTATATTTGGGAGGCTTGAAAAATGGATTCTTCTCTCCACCCGGACTATTTTAAAGCTTTTATGGATGCTATTTAAACTTGACATATCATAAATCCACCAGCTACAAGTAAGGGAACATTTGTTTTCTGTCCGGTCTCATTTGACTTCTGGGAAAGAAAGATTTGCCCTGAGCAAAAACAGTTGAAACTAAGCTCCCTGCTAAGTTTTTATTAAGTGCACATCCTGTCTTGTGATTCAGATGGAAGAGGCTCTTTTTTTTTTTTTTTTTGCAAGCCTCACCTAGTGGCAGCCCTCCAACTCAGGATTCACCCCACTGAAAACCCCAGCTGGACTGAGCAAAATGCAATTGGGGTGCATTTGTGGTCCATTACTCTGTGCAGGAGGGCACAATTGTTCAAATGTCTTTCCTCTGTGGTCCAGAAATTTGAAGCAATCCTTCTCTGAGAAAATTATCCAACTGATTTGCCATACCTGTATTCTTTAACATCTAAATAGTCAAAAGATAGAAGTGTGAAATGCAACAGGAGAAAAAGTGAGATCCTGCAAAGGTAAAATATGTAAAGCAAACAGCTTGATTCGAATCTTCTCCATCACTAGAGGTTTTTAAGAAGAGATTGGACAGCCATTTGTCTGGGCTAGAAGACTTCTAAGGTCCCTTCCAATTCTCTTATTCTCTTATTCTCCAGCCTGGTCCGTCAGAACTGAGTTTCCACATTCAGCATCTCCTTATTTCTCAACATTTCTTACACAGTAGGAATGTCCTCAGAGTAGGGTCAAAAAAGGCAAAATGGTAGTTGTGAAGGTGTGATTCAAGCTCCTTCTGTTAACTTTGCAGCTACTATCTTATTTTTTTTTTACCATGTAGTCACATGATACATTTATTTTATTTATTTATTTATTGGATTTATATTGTTGCCTATTTGCCCATGTTGGCGATAGCATTTGTTATCACAGTGGAAATAATAACCAAAAGATCACACAATGAATGGGATCCAGTCAGCAAAGAATACTGAAACAAATGCTTGATGTTCTTCCTGAGCAATGTTTCCCGACCATACAACTTTCAGACAGGAGGACTTCAACTCTCAGAATCCCCTGAGGAGCATGGCTATTGCAGAACATCCAGAGAATTGACCTACTCCTCTTTGGAAGTTGTCGTAGTTGTGAGATATTGCTCAAAAAGCTTAAAATATAGCTTAAGCTTGATCCTATTGGAGATGTGATGTTTATTTTTATTTATTTCCTGCATTTACTATTTTATAAACAACTCAAGATGGCAAATCTACACAATAATCCTTTCTCCTCCTATTTTATCCACAACAACTCTGTGAAGTAGATTGGGCTGAGAATGATTGGCTGAAAGTGTGCCAACTTTCATGCCTAAGGCAGGACTAGAACTCACTAAGTATAATATATAAAAGTATAAAATTTGAATATGTATGTGTATATGTATATCTATCTGTATCTGTATCTGTATATGTATATGTAAATGTATATATATGGATCTTTGGTTATTCAGTTTTTCTATGGCGTAAAATTGGAAATATCTGGGCGACATTTTGATGAAGTCTCATTCATCATCTTCAGGCTTGTGTCTTCAGCTTTGTGCTTCTTGGAGTAATGTGAGCTTGCAGCTGCTGCTTCTTTTTAACTGCTAGTAGGGGTGTGACTTGATTGGGGGGGGTGCTTGGCTGTGTTCTGATTGGGTGGGGGTGTGTTCTCACTGGTTGGGGTTTGGCTGTGTTCTGATTGGCTGGGGGCACAAAGCCGAAGACACAAGCCTGAAGATGATGAATGAGACTTCATCGAAACGTCACCTAGATACTTCCAATTTTACGCGGGAGAAAACCCAAATAACCAAAGATCCACATACATATCCCCGTGAAAACCTCAGAGTACAGAAGCCT
>BLBF01000010.1:3721123-3736591 GCA_015471245.1 Laticauda colubrina
ATGGACTTTGCTAACTGAATATCCCTGAATGGACTGACTACATGGTAAATGAATATTGGACTGTTTTTGACTATGCTAGAAACTTATACTGGAATAAAATATATTCTTGATAGCACAAGCGTATCTGTTATTTTTACTGTATGTTAATAAACATACAAGCTTAGCTCACTCATTTATCTGTGTGCCTATCTGACTAACGCTGCACATTCTGTTTAGCTTGTCTACCTAACCCTGGTTGGGGAACCCAGGCTTAACACTTACCCATCCCACAAGCATGCAAAGGCTTAAACCATTTCTAAAAGTTTCTACCAAGACTTTATTGACAAAAAGAACTGAACCAAGTGTGCGAATCAAAGATAAACTTTATTAATAACAAACTGTAAAAGCAAAATGACCCAAGTAAAGTGTCCCAAGCAAAGATAAAGTCAGCAGGTAGCAACACAGTCTCTGGCACTCTTCTCAGTCACTCTGAGGTGTGCCCATGGTCTGAGGGTTGAAGGGTCCAGGTACTGTGGAGGTGGCAGTGGCTGGAGTGCTGGTCTTAGGCATCATTAGGGTGCCTGGCCCCGAGAGGTTTACAGGGGATGGTGTGTGCAGGAAGCTCTCAGAGACCTGGCTCAGTCCCGTGATGTTGAGAGCCCCTTCCTCCATGACATGGGGTGTCAGTCCCAAGACCGATGACAGTTGTTCTGAGGCCGGGCTTGGCTGTGGGTTGGGGGAAGGAGGAGTGTAGTGGGGCTGTCTGGTCTGCAGGTGAGCGAGGTGAGGTGTAGGTGGCATCTGTGGCGTCTGTGGCATCGGTAGTATCGGTGGCATCGGTGGCACCTGTGGTGTGAGATGTACCTGTGCCTGGACTGGGAAGGGCTGCCTGTGCTGCTGGAACTCCTGGTAGCCGTAGCCTTGGTAGGTGAGGGGCTGTTGAAAGCCTTGGAAGGGCTGTGCCATCACCTGGGGTGGAGGAGCAGACTGGACTGGGTCAGAGCAGGTTCAGCTGGGCCTGGAGGGTTGTGCAGAAGATTTGTGATCCTCTCTTTGATCACCTGGTACTGGGATTCGGGCATTTCCATGAGGGTCTGGTTCACATAGGTGAGGAAGGGCTTTCTGTTAGAGGATGGTATGTCGGACTGTACCAGCTGAGAGAGGAGATCTACGCTGCTCTTGATAGTGTCCCTGATCTCCAAGAGGACAGTGTGGCTCTGTCCCTCCGGTCTGGCTCTCTGCCTGCTTTCTGTGGAGGTGGAGCTGGGGGTGGGGGTGGGTTTGTCTCTGGTGGCAGCGGCTTCTTCTTGCTCCAATTGCATCAGGGGGTCCTCCATGTGCTCCACCATGGGTAGTGCAGCTGTTGGGGGGGTCTCCGTTGTGGGGCTCCAAAGATACTTGCCTGGACACAGGAGCTGACTCTTGGCCAGAAGAGGACTGGCTCTCTGTGGGCTGCCTGAGAGAGAGGGTTGACAGAGGGGCTGCTCCTCGGTGGCGGATCTCACCCTCCAAGAAGCTGCACTTGGCCATCACGTAGGTCTCCCGGTCGGTGAGCTTAACCGCGGCCTGGCCAGACTTCTTCAGGTGCAGCTTCCTGTACCAGGTGTGCATGTGCTTCCACCAGCCGAGGAGGACATCTGAAGTGTAGCCCACGCTCTCCGCCTTCTCTCTCCAAGCTGCCTGCTTCTGCTTGGTGTCTCGATAGAGCCTGTGTCCCTTCCTCCAGAAGTACTTGTTCTCCCTCCGCCATTCGAGCACCTCCTCCTCATGTTCCTCTGCAATGGATTACAGTCTCCTCTCACCCTTTTCTCGCGAATGCCTCTTCCTCCCTCTGGCAGGGCCTTCTGGGCCCTCATCAGCAGGGCTTTGAGGTTCTAGGGGCTGGTCCATCACACCACCAGCAGCACCACCAGCAGCACCAGCAGATTCAGCACCAGCAGCACCAGGAGCAGCACCAGCAGAGTCAGCACCAGCAGAAGCACCAGCAGAAGCACCAGCACCAGGAGCAGCACCAGCAGAGTCAGCACCAACAGAAGCACCAGCACCAGGAGCAGCACCAGCAGAAGCACCAGCACCAGCAGAGTCAGCCCCAGCAGCAGAAGCCCCAGCAGAAGCAGAGTCAGAGCCAGGGTGTGGGATGGTGGTCCTGTCCTTCTTGCCAGGGCTGGCAGGAGTAGACACAGGCTTCCCCATGGTTGTTGGCTGAAGATGTGTCTGGCAGCAGGTCTTTCCTCTGAATGGTGACCTGCTTGCGAGCTGCATCCTTTTATATCTGCGGGGCTGACGCAATGCATCCTCCCCGCATGCGCAGTGAACGCTTTGCATCCTCTAGGCATCCGCTAGGCATCCGCTAGACGTCCATAATGCATCCGCTGTAGCCGCTCTGCATCCGCTCTGCATCCGCTTCTTCCGCTGCGCGTCCGCTTCGCTGTTCTCCCACGGAAGCCCTGCGGATGTGCCATCTACTTCCATCCACTTCCATTCGCTAGGCTTCTGTTGAGCATCCGCTTAACATCCTCGCTACGTCCTCCCCCCATCCGTTCCTTTCCGTTGTTGTCCGCTTTGTTTATGCAAATTTGGGGCACTTTTGAGAGCGGATAACAACGGATGGAAAATTTTCTCGTCCGCTGTGTCCTTTTCACATACTTTTTGCATCTGTCGGCCGATGTGACCTAGCCTTTAAATCATACATTGCAAAGTCCTTCCTGTCAATGTATACTTCAACTTCAACCATAACAACACAAGAGCAAACAATAGATACAAACTTAAGGTTAATCGCACCAAACTTGATTGCAGGAAATACGACTTCAGCAACAGATGTCAATGTCTGGAATACTCTATCTGATTCTGTGGTTTCTTCCCCAAACTCCAAAAACTTTAACCTTAGACTGTCTACTATTGATCTCACCTCTTTCCTAAGAGGTCTATAGGGGACGTGCATAAGTGTACCAATGTGCCTTCTGTCCCTGTCCTATTGTTTCTTTTATTTATTTTTTCTTATATGTATCCATGTATTCATAACTATGTTTTTATTTATACCTATTAACTTGTAAACAATTGACAAAAGTAATTAAATAAATAAAAGATAAATAAATATCCTGGTGATTGGCCAAAAGTCATCTTATCAGCTTTCATGATGAAAGTGGGACTAGAACTTACAGTCTCCAGGTGATTGGCCCAAAATCACCGAGTCAGTTTTCATGACAAAAGTGGGACTCAAACTCACAGTCTTCTGGTGATTGGTTCAATGTCACCCAGTCAGTTTTCATGACAAAAGTGGGACTCGAACTCAAAGTCTCCTGGTGGTTGGTTCAAAGTCACCCAGTCGACTTTCACGCCTAAGGTGGGACTAGAACTCACAGTCTCCCAACTTCTAGCCCGGCATCTTAACTATTAGGTAAGTCTGACAGTTTTTATCCTAATAAATATTTCTTTTTAAAAGAAATATCCTGTTCGGTGTATTCAAGAATTCCATGTGCTTCATAAAGTTTCCCCATTAGTAACTTATGATTAGATGTCTCGATAAGAAATTGAATGTGGCTTGGTAGGAACTGTAGTTTCCCTTCGAACGGACATTTTTAGACTGCAGGCAGGCTGAATTTCACTCAGTTTTCTGCCGTCACAAAGAGTGCAAAATCCAGGTCATATGCCATCTTTTCAAAAACACCAACAGTCCATAAACATAAAATAAATGAAATAACAGCATTTTAAGTACTAAGGATAAAGCCGTGGGTTATTATCATAATTGCTCTTTGGATTCAGTATTCCCTGGGCTTGGAACTGGATAAACCTTGAGTGAATGGGGGATCAAAGATGGAGTGAGAAAGCGGTGTAGGTTTACATACCTCTCTTCTCATGATTGTGCATTGCAGGACTGTGAAAATGTTACAGTTCAGAAATTTAATTCTGAAACTGTTGTCAGGCCGTGAATTGGGTCGCTAGCAAATATTTCTCATGGTGTCCATCAAGTCCCTACCTCACCTGAGTTAATTTATTTTAAAAATACACATTAATTACCATGTTTCCCATATAATAAGGTCGGGTCTTATTTTTTTTTTTGAACCCCGAAAAAATGGCTAGGTTGTCTTTTCAGGGGGGACTTAATTTCCCCCCCCCCCCTTGCATCTTCGGGCGGGCAGGCAGTGACAGCTTGGATGTTGACCTCGGCGTTGACCCGAGGTACTTCGTATCGGGGTCAACGCAGGCAGCACCATATCCGGGTGTGCAACAAAAGTACTTCCTAATGGCAAGCCCCCCCCCCATTCCCCCCCATTTTGCATGTTTTAATATAGGCCTTAATTTGGGGGGAGGGGCTTAATTTCATTTCATGCCTATAAAACATGCTGGGACTTCCTATTGGGGGAGGCCGTATTGTTGGAGAAACAGGGTAGAACAAAATCACATGGGAAAGTGGTATGTTGTAACACAAAGCATCAACTCAGAGTCCCATTTTTATTTTAAAAAACATCAAAGCCTTTTGTCAGATAAGTTTTTTAATTTTCAATGATTTTATCAACAATGCATTCCCTGGGTCAAATATTTTTTAAACAACGAAAACATTAATAATACTTATAGGTATGTGTAATTCTAATCTTCCAACTTCCACGACTTCAGCAGGGCTAATCTCTTTTCATAATCCATGTCTCATTTTTCCCATTAATTCATTTAGACATAATAACATTTCTTTATGCCTTGTATTTATAGTCCCTAAATACTATTATTTAATATTTTCTAGGAATAATTCATAGTTCCACCATCACTTCAATATTCCAAATGTATAGGGTTAATAATAACATTAAATATGGACAATGTTTAATCAATCCCGGGCGTGTATCTCAAAATCCCACACAGTTTCTAGTCCTTCATTATTTTAAATTCATAATATACTTTAACACACTATTAAGATTAATAGTAAAGTTTAATTACCTACTCCTAGATTTCCATCTAGTGTTTTGACTTATTTGGATTATGATATTAAATTATATTTTCTATTAATACATATACTACTATTTTCCCTGTATATATTTCCCCATTTTATTGAAATATTTTCTCATTATCCATCATCTCTTGATCTTTTTGAAATTCCATCATTTATTGATTTTTAAATCAACCTTTTATCTCTCTCTCTTGCTTTCTCTTATAATCTTATATCTCTTTTTCTTTTGTTTTTTGTGCCTACTAACCTTCCCCTTCTGAGTACCATTTATCACTTTCTTCTGTTGTATTTGAACAAAACTTCTGTTTTATTTTTCTTAAGGAGATTTTTTTCCCTTTTCCCTCTATTCTGTTATAAATTTTTATGAGGTTATATCTTCTACTTATTAACACTTTCTTCTCTTTATTTTTAACTTCTTGTGAATGATCAAGAGCTTTCATTGATGTCTATTTTGCAGGTAGTCTGAGTTACAACAGTTACAATGATTCATTTAGTGACTGTTTGAAGTTACAAGGGCACTGAAAAAAAGGATCTGTGTCCATTTTTCACACTTACGACCACTGCAGAATCCCCATGGTCACATGATCAAAATTCAGATACCAGGGTTTCCAAGTACAAGACATCAGATGCTGGGCAACTGACTCGTATTTATGACAGTTGCAGTGTCCTGGGGTCTTGTGATCCCCTTTTGCAACCTTTTGACAAGACAACATCAATGGGAAAGCCAGATTCACTTAACAACCACATTACTAATTTAAAAATTGCATTTAACAACTATGGCAAGAAAAATGTTGTGGTTCACCAGCAGCCAGTGTAGCCGGCAGTGGAATTGGACAGTGGGGAAGAACGGGGATCAGTCCAGGAGTCTGGAGAGGACTCAGATGAGGGTCCTGCATCCAATGCAGAGATGGGGCCAGGACCATCTGGAAATGGGATGCTGACTCTGGAGCCTTCGGAGTCTGGCAGCAGCGAGGCAGAGGACTCAGGGGAGCCTGTTCCCAGTGTGCGTATGCACAGAGCTGCTGGAAGGCGAGAGCAGCTGAAACAAAAAGGGTGACTCGGGAGTAAGGCTGGGAGTTGATTGCCCCTCCCATCAGCAAAACGTAAAATGACCGAACCAGTAGTTACACCAGTCAGATTACACCACTGGAAAGGAAGGAAGGAAGGAAGGAAGGAAGGAAGGAAGGAAGGAAGGAAGGAAGGAAGGAAGGAAGGAAGGAAGGAAGGAAGGAAGGAGCCAGGGTGGCATAGTGGTCAGAATGCAGTACTCCAGGCTAACTCACTGCTCACTGCCAGGAGTTCGATCTTCACCGGCTCAAGGTTGACTCGGCCTTCTATCCTTCCGAGGTGGGTAAAAGGAAGACTCAGATTGTTGGGCGCAAGAGGCTGACTCTGTAAACTGCTTAGAGAGGCCTGTAAAGCATTATGGGGTGGTATACAAGTCTCAGTGCTGTTGCTATTGCTATCACAAACCACACAGGAGCAACACTGAGAAAGAAGGAGCACATGACTGGAGGGGAAAAAAAAGGGATCTATGAATCAAGACAAATAAATATTGGGGCAAAAACATTAGGAAAACCGTGATATGAGATGCAGTTCTAGACTTCTTTCAGAGCAGAGGGATGTCATAGATAAAAGAGTTAAGAAATAAAAATTAGAGGTGATTTGTCTTCCACCCTGCTTTCTCCGCCACCCCCACCGTTGTTTTCCAAGTACATTTCAGCAACTGGGGGCTGACAGAAATGATAAGTTATCTACCAGACAAGTATAGATTTCTCCTATTTGTCTTTACCATCGCCCTGAGCTCTGAGGGGGTTCAAGCAAGATAACCTGATTAAATGGTTGCCAACTCTCTTCGTTGCGGGGTGGTGTGTGGTGGAGACAAGACGGCTGCTTTTGCACAAGTTAAAGCTTTTTAATGCTTTTCATATTTAAGGGGTCTGTTACTTGGATGGATCGGAGTCAGGGAGTCAGTTCTAGGACTGGGTCTCAGGGCCAAAATGGGTCAATTTAATTATCCTCTCTCTCTCCCCCCATCCCTCCCTCCCACCCTTCCTCCCTTCTGCCGTCTCTCTCATCTATCTATCTATATCTATTTATCATCTATCTATCTCCATCTATCTAGCTATCTATATCTCCCTATCTATCACTATCTCTCTCTCTCTCTCCATTTATCTATCCTCTATATCTGTCTATCTCTTTCATTATTTACCTATCCATCTATTCATCATCTATCATCTCTCTCCTATCTATCTATCTATCTATCTATCTATCTATCTATCTATCTATCTATCTATCTATCTATCTATCTATCATCTATCCAGGTATCTAGGTGGCAAAGCAGCAATGGATCAATCATAGTGCTTTTCTCTTTGCAAATAGCAGCTTCTAATCAATACTTTTCATCAGCAGGAAGAGACAGTTTGGTCTAGTGGTTAAGGCACCAGGCTAGAAAGTGGGAGACTGTGAGTTCTAGCCACATCTTGGTTAAAAAGCCAGTTGAGTGACCAGTCATTTTCCCTCAGCCCAACTCACATCACAAGATTGTTGTGGTGTGGAAATTAAGAGGAGGAAGATAATTTAGAATTTTAGAATAACAGAGTTGGAAGGGACCTTGTAGGTCATCTAGTCCAACCTCCTGCCCAAGCAAGAGAACCCTACATCATTTCTGACAGATGGCAGTCCAGTCTCTTCTTGAAAGCTTCTGGGGATGAAGCTCCCACTACTTCTGAATTCCATTGGTTGATTGTTCTCACTGTCAGAAAGTTTCTCCTTATTTCCAGGTTGAATCTCTCCTTGATCAGTTTCCATCCTTTGTTCCTTGTCTTGGCTTTGGAAGATAGATTGACCCCCTCCTCTCTGTGGCAGCTCCTCAAATATTGGAAGATATCCTGTCTTCCCTGGTCCTTTTCTTCAGTAGACTAGCCATGCCCAGTTCCTTCCAACCATTCTTCACATGCTTTAGTCTCCAGTCCCTTAATCATCCTGGTTGTTTTTCTCTGCACTCTTTCTAGAGTCTCAACATCTTTTTTTATAGTGTGGTGATTTTTGATTGGGAATAAATAGTTTAGTCATGGATGATAAATAACTGATAAATATATAAGCATATATTAGTTTGACAATGTGAAATTTATATAAACTGTGAGTAACGACCATGTAAGGACTGCACAAATGATTCATAACCAACTGACACACTGTATGTATAAAAAATGGAGGGTGGTTTTATGTTTTTATGTATTGTTTGTATATGTTTGTCTTAAAAAATAAAAAAAGAAAGAAAATAAAGCTCCTTGGTGGAATAATTGAGTTCTCATTCCAAACTTTTCCCCAATCAGTCTAAGGAATCCTAACACAGACGGTGGTTGTGTCATCATCCTTCTCCTTTCCTGGCTGTTGCTAGGGTGATCTGACCAAAAATAATAATAATAGATAAAAGTAGTCCTGAAGTTACTGCCATAATTGAGGTCAACATTTCTGTTGCTAAGTGAAACATTTGTCCCATTTGATGACTTTTCTTGCCACGGTTATATTATTGCAGTTGGTAAATTAGTAATCTGGTTGTTAAGCAGAACTGTTTTCCCCCTTTACTTTGCATGGAGGAAGGTCACAAAAGGGGATAGAATAACAGAGTTGGAAGGGACCTTGGAGGTCATCTAGTCCAACCTCCTGCCTAGGCAGGAAACCCTACACCACTTCAGACAAATGGTTATCCAACATCTTTTTTAAAACTTCCATTGTTGCAGCATCCACAACTTCTGGAGGCAAGTTATTCCGCTGGTCAATTGTCCTCACTGTCAGGAAATGTCTCCTTATTTCTAGGTTGAACTTCTCCTTGATCAGTTTCCATCCATTGTTCCTTGTCTGGATTTCTGGTGCCTTAGAAAATAGCTTGACTCCATCCTCTCTGGGGCAGCCCCTCAAATATTGGAAGGCAGCTATCCTGTTTCCCCTGGTCCTTCTCTTCACTAGACTAGCCAGGCCCAATTCCTGTAGCCCTTCTTCATATGTTTTATCCTCCAGTCTCCTAATCATCCTGGTTGCCCTTCTCTGCATTTTTTCTAGAGTCTCAACATCTTTTTTTTACATCGTAGCAACCAAAACTGAAAACCAAGGAGAAGAAAGGAAGGATGCAAGCAAGCAAGGAGGAAAGGAGGAAGGGAGGAAAGGGAAAGGAGGAAGGGAGGAAGAGGAAGGGGAAAGGAAGGAAATCCTGAAGCCACCCCATTTTCCATTGCAACTCTATTTATGGAAGCTTTACTCCTAGAAACCAAATGAGTCTGCTATTAGGACAGCACCAAAAGGCAAGATGGGAAACAATAGATGGAAACTAACCAAGGAGAAGGAAGGAAGGAAGGAAGGAAGGAAGGAAGGAAGGAAGGAAGGAAAGGAGGGAGGGAGGGAGGGAGGGAGGGAGGGAGGAAGGAAAGGGGAAGGGAGGGAGAAAGGAAGGAAGGAAGGAGGGAGGGAAGGAGGGAAAGGAGGGAGGAAGGAAGGAAAGGGGGAAGGGAGGGAGGAAGGAAGGAAAGAAAGAAAGGGGGAAGCGAAGGAAGAAGGGAAGTAGGAGGGAGGAAGGGGAAAGAGAAGAGGAGGCAATCCTGAAAATCCCCCCACTTTGCATCACAACTCTGTTTATGGAAGCTTTACTCCTAGTAACCTAATGGCTCTCTCGGACTTCCAAAGGCTGTGTGTGTTCCTTACTTAGAGGCAGCCTGGCCTAAATTCCCCCTTTATAACAAGCCTGGGTTGTGGGTTCCAATGACCAGTTCCTTCTTCAACCTTCTTAACCAGGAAGGGCCCATTTCTGAAAAAGCTGCAAAGGACGAGACAAAAAAACGAGGGAACCACCAACCCCGTTGAGCAAAGTCCTCGGTGCAAACCAAGCAAGATCAACCTGACAGGTGCGTTAATGATGTGTTTTATGGGCCCCCATCTGTCTCAGGAAAGGTCAAAGCAAAATGGCAAAGAGCTGCGCTCCGGTGATTGGTGTGTGTCTCTGTGTATGTGTGAGTGTGTGAGTGTGTACATGGATGGAGGCTGGAGGGAGGTGTGTCGAATGGTGGCGGAGGAGCAGGGAAATAGCCCTGCTCGTCCCACCATGGCCCAAAGAGCTCCGGTGACATCATCTAAATACCATAATTGGGAAGTGGTCAATTGAGCTGGGCCCGCCTTTGGAATTTGATGTGTCAATAAACAAGTTCAAGGTGACACATCGGATCGATATCGGGCGACAAGAATCATCCGACGAATTTACAGCAAAGTAATTGGGTGCAAAATGACTCGCGTCAACCTTCAGACGGCAGGAAAATCAGAGCAAACTGGGCCAAGCTAGAGGCAACGGTTTGTACCTGTCAGATGATGCTTAAGGTGCCTCGCTCGGTGCTAATGGAGCTGTTTTAAGACACACACACACACACACACACCAATATGCCCCACATAAGGAAATAATAAAAGAGAGCCGTCCTTCTGCCCCCCTCCCATTTTATTATAAAACTTATCCAATGCATTGATATAACCCTGCACACACCTGGAGGGGAATCTGAGTAGAGGAACAGGAGCACCAACCCTTGCGGTGGTCTTTCATATTTATATATTTTTTTTCCTGTCGGCATTTAGATGACAAATAAAATGGGCCTAAGAAATCATTCTAAACCCCCACCCCTGACCTCCTCTTTCGATCCAAAGAAGGGGCTTTTTTTCAGGAGGGGCTGAAATTCCTTTTATTTCCCCTTAATTTCTCTCTTGCCTCTGCGTTTTCGATCCAGAAGGAAAACAAATTGAGGACACATGCACACACACACACACACACACACACACACAGAGTCCTTGTTTATCTTTATGCAATGTAGAAGGGAAGATGGGGAACAACATTTGAGGTACTAATACCACTTTATAAAGCCTTAGTAAGACCACACCTGGAGTACTGCATCCAGTTTTGGTCACCACATTATAAAAAAGATGCTGAGACTCTAGAAAAAGTGCAAAGAAGAGCAACCAGGATGATGAGGGGAATGGAGGCTAAAACATATGAAGAAGGGTTACAGGAACTGGGCTTGGCTCGTCTAGTGAAGAGAAAGACCAGAGGAGACATGATAGCAGTCTTTCAATATTTGAGGGGCTGCCACAGAGGGGAGGAAGGGGTCAAGCTATTTTCCAAGGCACCCAAAGGCCAGACAAGGAATAATGGATGGAAACTGATCAAGGAGAAGTTCAACCTAGAAATAAGGAGACATTTCCTGGCAGTGAGAACAATCAACCCATGGAACAGAAGTTGCCTTCAGAAGTTGTGGGAGCTTCATCACTGGAGGCTTTCAAAAAGAGACTGGATTGCCATCTGTCAGAAATGGTGTAGGGTCTCCTTCTTGGGTGGGGGGTTGGACTAGATGACTTACAAGTTCCCTTCCAACTCTGTTATCCTAATATTCTAAATTGCCTTCCTCCTCTTAATTTCCACACCGCAACAATCTTGTGATGTGAGCTGGGCTGAGGGAAAATGACTGGTCACTCAACTGGCTTTCTAGCCACTTACAACCTCCCACTTTCTAGCCTGGTGCCTTAACCACTAGACCAAACTCTCTCCTCCTGCTGATAAAAAAAGCATTGAAGAGACTGGACTGCCATCTGTCAGAAATGGTGTAGGGTCTCTTGCTTGGGCCAGGGTTGGACTAGATGACCTACAAGGTCCCTTCCAACTCTGTTAATCTGTAATTAATAAAAATAATTAATGGATTTACATTTTTGGTCTGGGGCAATGTTAGGAAAGTCACCAGGGCATCTGCTTCTCTTCAATGTTGCTAATTAATCTAGCTAATCTAAATATTTGAATAACTTTATAATAAAGTGAAATTTCCTTATGGCCAGGGAAGAGAAAGGGACAGATCCAGAGTTAGGCAGGGAGAAAGGTACATTCAGGTAATCCTCAATGGAGGATCACAATTGAGCCCCAAATTTGCTCAGTGAAATGCTGGGGAAATGACTTTTCTTGCCACATGTCATGCCCTTGGTAGAGTCGGACTCTGAGGGAGAAGAGGAACAGCCGACAGGGAGTGGAAGTGTGGCTCTAGAGGTTGTGGAGGAGGCTGGGGAGGGGCAGAAGCCGGCTGGGCAGTCAGAGGAAGAACCAGGCCCATCCCGTCTGCATCCTAGGACGTGCAGGGATGAACAGAGAAGGAAACAACTTGGCTTACAAGAGAGGAAGCGGCCATGATCCCCCTCATTGGTTGCAGCTGGGGAGAATAGTATATAAGAGAGACGGTTAAAACACAGCGTGCTTTATTTTGGGCTGAAGTTATTTTGGATGGCAATCCTTCCAACAGACTATGCCCTGTTATCTCCTTGAAGTTGGTAATTACTTATCCTGGTCCGTTGTGGAAATTCCTTCATTGTAGTTTGTTTTGGTTTTTTATTTCACCTCTATCTGCTCATTAAGTTCGGACTGTATTGCTTTCTTTGAAGACTTTTTTTGAATATGTTTTATGTCCAATTGAGAATGATTGAACAGTGGGGCCAAGTTGGAGGCAATAAAGGACATTTATTTATGTTTTGAATTTTGTTACGTTTATGTTACACTCCGGGTCATCACACCACGATTGCTAAAAGGGTAACTACTGTTATTACGTTAGTCACATGGTTGTTAAGTGAATCTGGCTTCCCCATGGACCTTGATTGTCAGAAGGTCAAACATAATCCCGGGACGCTGCCAACCGTCATAAATATGAGTTGGTTGCCAAGCATCTGAATTTGGATCACATGATCGTGGGGAGATTGCAATGGTCTTAAGGGTGGAAAAACAGTCCTAAGCAGAGATGGTGAATTCAGCAAGTTCTGACCAGTTCTGGAGAACCAGTGGTGGACATTTTGAGTAGTTCGGAGAACCGGCACCTCTGACTGGCCCTGCCCTCATCTATTCTCTGCCTCTTGAGTGCCAGCTGATTGGCTGGGTCTTCTTTGGTTGCCCTGCACAGGAGAACGGAGCTGGAAAGCAGGTTAGTGGGGTGGGGAGGGAATGGGGATTTTGCAATATCCTTCCCCTGCCGTGCCCACCAAACCACGCCCACCAAGCCATGCCATGCCCACCAAGCCACGCCCACAGAACAGGTAGTAAAAGTTTTTGAATCCCACCACTAATCCAAAGTCTCTTTTCCCAGTGCCATTGTAACTTCGAAGGGTCACTCACTGAACTGTTATAAGTCAAAGATTTTCTGGATTCACAATTGTTTTCAATATAGGAACAGCCCCTTGTTTTAAACAGAGGAAATTAGGTAATAAAAAAGGGTCAGAGAATGGCAGCTATGTCAAACTTGGTATATTTGCAGGTTAACCCTCAACTTACAACCATTTGTTTATAACTATTTGAAATTGCGATAGCACTGTTTTTCCTCCTCCTCTTCCTCCTCTCCCTTCTCTTCTTCCTCTCCCTCCTCCTCCTCCTCTTTCTCTTCTCCCTTCTCCTCTTCCTCCTCTTCCTCTTTCTCCTCCTCCTCTTCCCCTCCTCCTCCTCTTTTTCCTCTTCCTCCTCCTCCTCTTCCTCTTCTCCCTTCTCCTCTTCCTTTTTCTCTTCCTCCTCCTCCTCTTCCTCCTCTCCCTTCCCTTCTCTTCCTCCTCTTCCACCACTGGCGGTAACCAGATATATACATGGCAACTTCAAGTATGCTGAAGAAATGTGTCATGCCTCTCCTCAACTCTCAACACAGACTTTTGAGCACACAGATTCCATTCACTTCTCTTCATATGTTTTGTAGAAGCAGGGAAGGGACGGTTCCTCCCTTCCCTGGGTTAAAAAACGGAGAGCTTCTGGCAGGCAGCGCAACTCCATAACTTACCATAATCCCTCCGCAAGAGTGGGGGGGAAAAAACAACCAGGCAAACTTGATATTCCATTTTTATTGATGGACTGCCCAGACTGGATGAAGCAACATGAAACATTTGTAAGCTCTGGACAAACTGAGGTTCTGGCTAAAAGGCTGAAAATTTAATGGATGTCAAGAAGTGGGAACGAGGAGAGGATTTAAGCTTAAAGGGATTTAAGTGGGAGACAGATGCCAAGAATCAGATCTCTGCAAAGATTTATGGATGTACTTAGCTTGAACCCTGCACCTTACAAGGCTTGATGATAGCCAGTAGGTAGTTACTGTATATTGAAAAACTCAGTGACATGAAACTGATCCCGGAGAAATTCACTAGCTGGGAATTGAGTTGGAACTGAGGTGGTTGAATGGATACCTTATTAAACATATTAAATACAATAACTACTTTTTTTTTAATAAGATAGAATAGAATAGAATTCTTTATTGGCCAAGTGTGAGTGGACACACAAGGAATTTGTCTTGGTGCAAATGCTCTCAGTGTACATAAAAAGAAAAGATAAATTCTTCAAGAGTCAAGAATCATCTGGTACAACGCTCATTAATAGTTATAGGATACAATAAGCAATCAAATCATAGAAAACAGTTAATATAAATTGTAAGGATGCAAGTGAGAAAGTTACAGTCATACAGTCACAAGTGGGAGGAGATGGGTGATAAGGAGAGATGGGAAGATTAAGAGCAATAGTAGTGCAGACTTTGTAAATAGTTGAACAGTGTTGAGGGAATTATTTGTTTAGCAGAGTGATGGCATTTGTGGAAAAAACTGTCCTTGTCTCTAGCTGTTCTTGTGTGCAGTGCTCTATAGCGTTGTGTTGAGGGAAGGAGTTGAAACAGTTTATGTCCGGGATGTGAGGGGTCTCGAAATATTTTCATAGCCTTCTTTTTGACTCATGCAGTATGCAGGTGCTTGATGGAAGGCAGGTTGGTAGTAATTGTTTTCTCTGCAGTCCTAATTACCCTCTGAAGTCTGTGTCTGTCCTGTTGGGTTGCAGAACCAAACCAGGCAGTTATAGAGGTACAGATGATAGACTGAGTAATTCCTGTGTAGATCACTATGATCCAGGTAGTCCTCCATTTGCAACCATAACAGAGTCTTGTAAGTCTTGACGGTGATAAAACAAGTGTTCTGACCCAGTTCTCCAAACACAACAAACCCTTGAAATTAACTCAACGATTCCTTTAATTAGGAGCTCCAACAGCTCCATCAAAAAAGTTTATCTCAACATAGACTAATAAGTCCATCCATCTGGAACATGAATAGTTATCTGCCACACCTATTCATCTCCGCCCCCTGCCTTTTATGCCCAGAGCTAGGGTGGGGCTTTGCTAGCAGAGGTGGCTCTTCCATCCCAAGGACCGGCCCATAGATTTCACCTGCTCTCCTCTCCTCTGCCTTCTGTGCATCCATGTGTTAGGCACTGGACCCAGCTGTTCCTCCTCTTCCTCCTCAGCCACGTCCAAACCTGGAGACAGGTTTGATACCCCTGGTGCAGGGTTACCTGCCTGAACAGGGGGCTGGACTAGAAGACCTCCAAGGTCCCTTCCAACTCTGTTTATTCTATTCTATTCTATTCTATTCTATTCTATTCTATTCTATTCTATTCTATTCTATTCTATTCTATGCTATGCTATGCTATGCTATGCTATGCTATGCTATGCTATGCTATGCTATGCTATGCTATGCTATGC
>BLBF01000010.1:3746222-3765885 GCA_015471245.1 Laticauda colubrina
ATTCCATTCCATTCCATATTCTGTTCTGTTCTGTTCTATTCTATTCTGTTCTGTTCTGTTCTGTTCTGTTCTATTCTCTATTCTGTTCTGTTCTGTTCTGTTCTGTTTTGTTCTATTCTATTCTATTCTGTTCTGTTCTGTTCTGTTCTATTCTCTATTCTATTCTGTTTTGTTCTATTCTATTCTGTTCTGTTCTGTTCTGTTCTATTCTCTATTTTATTCTATTCTATTCTATTCTATTCCATAATCAATTTCATTCCATTCCACTCCATTCCATATTCTGTTCTGTTCTATTCTATTCTATTCTATTCTATTCTAATCTATTCTATTCTCTTCTGTTCTGTGCTATTCTCTATTCTATTCTGTTCTGTTTTGTTCTATTCTATTCTGTTCTATTCTATTCTGTTCTGTTCTATTCTCTATTCTATTCTATTCTGTTTTGTTCTATTCTATTCTATTCTCTATTCTATTCTGTTCTATTCTATTCTATTCCATAATCAATTTCATTCCATTCCATTCCATATTCTGTTCTGTTCTGTTCTGTTCTATTCTGTTCTGTTCTGTTCTATGTTCTATTCTCTATTCTATTCTGTTCTGTTCTGTTCTATTCCCTATTCTATTCTATTCTGTTTTGTTTTGTTCTGTTCTATTCTATTCTGTTCTGTTCTGTTCTGTTCTGTTCTATTCTCTATTCTATTCTATTCTATTCTATTCCAGAATCAATTTCATTCCATTCCATTCCATATTCTGTTCTGTTCTGTTCTATTCTATTCTATTCTATTCTATTCCATAATCAATTTCATTCCATTCCATTCCACTCCATTCCATATTCTGTTCTGTTCTGTTCTATTCTATTCTATTCTATTCTGTTCTGTTCTGTTCTGTTCTGTTCTCTATTCTATTCTATTCTGTTTTGTTCTATTCTATTCTGTTCTATTCTGTTCTGTTCTGTTCTGTTCTGTTCTATTCTCTATTCTATTCTGTTCTGTTCTGTTCTGTTCTATTCTATTATCCTATTCCATTTCGTTTTGTTCTGTTCCGTTCCATTCCATTCCATTCTATTTTTCTCATAGTACCCTAAAATGAAGTCTAAACGAGACACACAACTTGGTACAAGCCACGAGGCAGCCTGCATTGTGACCTAAACCATGCCTTTCCCACCCCACAAGAGAAAAATGCAAGATGATATTTTTTTAATAAACCTCTTCGATCTTCCTCTCTTTTTTTCCTTTCGTATTGAAGCATCAGGGTGTGAAATATAACAAAGCGGCGTTTTGTTCAATCTTGTCGGCTGAACCTTACAGGTGTACTTCAGGTAAATATCCCTTTGGCTTATGAAAAATGAGCTTACCTGAAAGAGGTGACTTTGATGAACTTTCGTGCTGGGGCTGCTATCATTCTTTTCCAATTGGCTTCCCCGGCAAGACTTGGTGCTCCCCTAACACAAATTTGTCTTACTTGAAGGGAAGCCATCTCCCGATTCCCTGGGTTCCAGTATTGCATCCCTTATCCATTGTAACATGCCTTTTCCTTTCATCCAGCCTTCTGGAAAATATTAGTTGCATGGGCCAGCATCTTCTGGTGGAAACCCTCCTCACCCCTTTTTGGAAGCCGATGAATTGTCTACCAATCTGTTGCACAGCCCGTTGCATTGATCAAAAGTGGAATACGAACCATAGCTGCCATGTAAGGCAAAGAGAGGCTTCTAGAACATTGAAATCTCAAATAAAAATTTGGGAACCCATTAAGCTTCCAGTGCAGAGGTGGGATTTGCTGGTTCTCCAAACTATTCAAAATTTCCGCTACCGGTTCTCCAGAATTGGTCAGAACCTGCTGAATGCCACCTCTGACTAGCCCTGCCTCCATCTCTTCTCTGCTTCCCGAGTCCCAGCTGATCGGCTGAATCTTCTTTGGTTGCCCTGCACAGGAGAATGGAGCTGGAAAGCAGGTTAGTGGGGTGGGGAGGGAGTGAGATTTTGCAATATCCTTCCTCTGCCACGCCCACCAAGCCATGCCCACAGAACTGGTAGCAAATTTTTTTTGAATCCCACCAGTGCTTCAGTGATATGAAAGAGATCTAAAACAGGGGTGTCCAACCTTGTCAACTTTAAGATTTAAGATTAGCACTAAAATAATCCCCCCCCCCCTTTCATAGCTGCATTGCCAACGTTTTAAAGAGCATTTTAATGAGAACTCAATGCTATGTTGTGCTCTGGTTTAGAGATGCAAAGGACTAAAACATTTGCACATGTGAACTCCACATCTGCATCTCAACTTCTTGTTAGCCCATTTTTGATGTTTCTCACCCCCTTCCAAATAATTCAGGATCCCACAAATCCCCACAATGGAAGAATGGTGGCAGAAGTTTAATGGAGATGGCAGAGATGGCTAAATCGACTGCTTCCATCAAAGTTAAAAACTTAAGTATTTTTGTTTCTACTTGGAAAACTGCTTCTGGACTTTGTGCTTGAGGTGGGAAAAAAAATGAAACTTTGATTTTGGGTTTTTACTGATAAGATAGATTGTTGTTACAACAGAGGGAGTCGGAAATCAATGCCCTTTTTTTCATTTCCCACTTCTTTTCTACATTTCTCCCTTCCCCTTTTCTTCCCTTATTTTTCCTCCTATTTGCTTTTGTATTTTTGTATCTAACCTTGCTAAAAACAACAACACTAAGTAATTCAGGATCCCACTGAAGCCTCCAGTCCCTTAACACCAGTGATGTTCCAATCCTGGTGTTTTGCTGCTTTGGAAAATAGTTTAACCCTCTCATTTTTGTAGGAAATCCTCAAATATTGGAACCATGTAATCATATCACCCCTAGTCCTTCTTTTCATTAAGCTAGATGTACCCAATTCCAGCAATCATCCGTATGTTTTAGCCTCCAGTCCCCAATTTTTTATTTTTTAATGCTCTTCTCTGTAGTCTTTCCACAGTCTCTCAAAGGACAAATCTCAGTCAGCTTTATACACTTTCTCTGTTGTGGGTGTGCTTTTGAACAAGTTTGTGTAAAGGTGAATGACTTCCTTCCTTCCATTTTTCTTTTTTCTCTTTGTCTCTTTCATCTTCTCCATTTAGCCCAAAGTAGCCCAAAGGTGCCGACCGCATTCAGAGTGAATGTCAAGTGAACTCCGGGAGGAAAGTGGTAGATAAATTTAACAAGCATTAATGTAATATATAATTTAAATATGTATAAAATTATTCTATCCTATCGATTAGAAAATGGGCTGTTGACCATTGAAAGGCAGCAATCAATTGCACAGTTCACAGGTCAGGTCAAGTTTTGTTCTAATGATCTAAGAAAGAAAATAGCATTAGGAGGTAATGAGTTCCACAGGATTATGGATGTGATTTGTAGCTCTGCTTTAGCTTTGCAAAGAGTCGCTGCATGCAGAACTTTCTCCATAGGCCAAAACCTAGGTTTTATCTCTTGGCCAGGTGTCAATTCATGATGTAATCAAAGTCAATGCAAACAATTACTTCTAAGGCATGACTTAGTTGACTTTCCCTCATTCAACAACAGTGGAGGAGATGTAGATCTGCATTTATGTGGTCAGCTGACTTATCTTTGCTGTTTTGAAAAGTGGAAAGCAAATCTGCCTGGGCTCTTGATCAAAGGATGAAGGCATGTCCCCTCAGATTGCTGTTCAGAATAGAATCCTCTACTCATTGCAGAATATCTTATGCCAACAGGCTTGAAATTCTAGACCTAGAAAACCTAGAACTATGCCACCTTCAGTCCGATCTAAGTATAGTGTATAAAATCATACATTGCAATGTCCTACCTGTCAATGAATCCTTCAGTTTCAACCATAACAACACAAGAGCAAACAATAGATACAAACTCAAGGTTAACCGCACCAAACTTGATTGCAGGAAATACGACTTCAGCAACAGAGTGATCAATGTCTGGAATAATCTACCTGACTCTATGGTTTCTTCCCCTAACCCCAAAAACTTTAACCTTAGACTGTCTACTATTGACCTCACCCCTTTCCTAAGAGGTCTTCGTCCCTGTCCTATGGTTTCTTTTATTTTTCTTATATGTCTTCATTTCATGCATTCATAACTATGTTTATACTTATACCTGTTATTTTATAATCAATTGACAAAAATAAATAAATAAAATAAAGAATAGAATAACAGAGTTGGAAAGGACCTTGGAGGTCTTCTAGTCTAACCCCCTGCTTAGACAGGAACCCCTACATTACTTTACACAAATGGTTATGCAACATCTTCCTAAAAACTTCCAGTGTTGGAGCATTCACAACTTCTGGAGGCAAGTTGTTCCACTGATTAATTGTTCTCACTGTCAGGAAATTTCTCCTTAGTTCTAGGTTGGATTTCTCCTTGGTTAGTTTCCACCCAGTGCTTCTTGTCCTGCCTTCAGGTGCTTTGGAGAATAGCTTGACTCCCTCTGCTTTGTGGCATCCCTTGAGATATTGGAAGATTGCTAACTCGAGTCCTTCTTTTCATTAAACTAGACATACCCAATTCCTGCAACCGTTCATTGTATGTTTTAACCTCCAGTCCCCTCATCATCCTGTCTGCTCTTCTCTGCACTCTTTCTGGAGTCTCAACATCTTTTTTATAGTGTGGCGACCAAAACTGGATGCAGTACTCTAGGTGTGGTCTTACTAAGGCTTTATAGAGTGGTATTAGTACCTTCCTTGATCTTGATTGGATTCTTCTGTTCATGCAATTTAGGATTGCATTGGCTTTTTTGGCTGCTGCTTGCACACTGTTGGCTCATATTTAATTGGTTGTCCACTAAGACTTAAAGAGATTGGACAACAATGGGAATTACTTGCATTTAACAATTTGGATCTTCTTTCATGGTTTTGACTACCTCATGTAAAATGATGTTTGCAAGGGTTGGACATTACAAAGAAAAGACCTGCAAGTGAAGCTGTTGCAGCAGATCCTGTTTCCAAATCAGGACACAAGACCACGAAGGGTAGGAGAATACAGGTTTATTTGCACAAAAGGTTCAGAGCATTAGCATGGCAAATTCTGAACTCCCGGCTATTCCTGAGGGGTTACTTTTATGCAGCTCCCAGTCTCAGCGTACTACAAAAGGGGGAAGTAAGTCTAATTAGCCATTTTGCACAATTCAGCATATAAATACTTATCGCACACCATCTGTTATTTTCCATACCCACCCTTGCCACCCTTGCCATTTAGCTGTTTACAGGAACATATCTAGTTCATAGGTCATTATTCTTAGACTTAGATTCAGCAATTTTCTGGTTTTCACAATATCATATTAAGCAACTCCTACAATATTTGTGATATAAGCTAAGAAACTTCTGCTAATTATAAGAATACTTTTCTGGTAACTTTCCATTCTGCTTCAAAGCCACAAGAGAACAACAGAATTGGAAGGGACCTTGGAGGTCTTCTAGTCCAACCCCCTGCTCAAGCAGGAAACCCTATAACACTTCAGATAGATGGCTGTCTAGTCTCTTCTTTAAAACTTCCAGTGTTGGAGCATTCACAGCTTCTGGATGCAAATTGTGCCACTGATTAATTATTCTAATTGTCAGGAAATTTATCCAAGGGAATGGAGTGAAGTCTTCCATACTCAGTTCCAGATGGCAGCAACTACTCCTGCTTGGGCAGGGGGGTTGGACTAGATGACCTACAAAGTCCCTTCCAACTTGATTAATCTGATTCATCTGCCTCCTTCATCTCTCTGAACCAGCCTGGATAGTTGCTGCCCTCCATTGGGATCAGGGTCAAGAGTTCATGGGGCACAGCCCTGGCTGACCCACTGAGGAGCAACCAACAGCAACACACATCTATGTGGACACTTTCCCCTTCCCCCTGATTTCCTGATTACCTGAATACCCTCGCAGGGGCAAAATGGCAAAGCCATGATAACACCATGTATGTTATGAGATCATCATGCACGATGAACATACAATGAACGGTTGCAAAGTACTCAGAATAGCTATTCTAGTGAAGAGAAGGTTCAGGGGAAACATGATAGCAGCCTTCCAATATTTGAGGGGCTGCCACAGAGAGGAGGGGGGGTCAAGCTGTGTTTCAAGACACCCGAAGGTCAGACAAGGAACAGTGGATGGAAACTGAACAAGGAGAGATTCAACCTGGAAATAAGGAGAAACTTTCTGACAGGGAGAACAATCAACCCATGGAACAGAAGTTGCCCTCGGAAGTTGTGGGAGCTTCATCCCTGGAGGCTTTCAAGAAGAGACTGGACTGTCAGAAATTATGTAGGGTCTCCTGCTTGGGTGGAGTGTTGGACTAGATGACCTAAAAGGTCCCTTCCAACTCTGTTAATCTGTTCAGTATTTCTGGCATATTTCAGTTACCTAGTGATTCTCCTGTTTGGAGATGGGTAGATACCCTGGAGCACAGTTTCCCAACCGTATCAACTTTAACATATGTGCACTTCAACTCCGAGAATTCTCTAGCCAGCATGGCTGGC
This sequence comes from Laticauda colubrina, assembly GCA_015471245.1. Classification (NCBI taxonomy): domain Eukaryota; kingdom Metazoa; phylum Chordata; class Lepidosauria; order Squamata; family Elapidae; genus Laticauda; species Laticauda colubrina. The sequence continues at coordinate 3,752,674 of BLBF01000010.1, forward strand.
TGGGGAATTCTGGGAATTCAGCTTGAAGCTGCCAATGTTAAGAAACTTTGCCTTAGGGGCTTCTACCTTGACTGGGGCTCCACCAGAGATCAGGGCCTTCTGATCTGATTCACCTGCCTCCTTCATCTCTCTCCTCATAGTAGAGATACATTACCAAATGCACACCTATCTAGATGTCTATAGAGATTCTTGATCATCCAGAATCAAGATTGTTGATTCAAAGGTGCTTTGTCCAAAAGGCAACTGGATTTTCTTGGGTTTTTTGTTTTGTTTTGTTTGAAAACAATTCACTTCTCCTCCAAGAAGCTTCTTCAGTTCTTCAGCTTCTTGGAGGGGAAGCAAAAGTTTTCATACAAAGCACCCAGAAAATCCAGCTGCCTTTTGGACACCCCACCTAGACTTCTATTCATCATTGGATCAGTTGGCCATCAAATGAGAGGACAGTTATTCCTTCCCTCGAAAATAGTGGAGAACAACAACACCCATAGCAGAAAACCCAGGAGGTATAACAACGACCACCATTCCATTGTCATCCAGTCACCTTACTGGGGGAGCCTACAAATTTAATAAATAAATAAAATACAGGAGAAGGCTCAACTGGTTTCCAGTTATCCTGGAGATGTGCTGAACATAAAGCAATTTCCAAGTAGTCCATCCTGGAAGTAGAAAAACTCCTTCATCTCTGCCATTCGTTGCACAGTTGGATAACTGCTTATTGGTGCATAATTACAAGGGACGACATTCGCTCCATTATAATTATGCTCCATACACAGTCGTGGAAAAAGAATTCTTGCCAGCTTCGCTTCCGATTGTCTTCCTGGGAGGTACAGGAAGCTGCAGGTTTCTAACAATCTTCTCTTTCTTCACCTCATTAATCTCCTGAAGAGAAGAGGCAGCGGTGAAAACAAGGGAGTCCCCGAAACATTATGTCTGCATTAACGAATTAACCAGGCATGTGATTAGTGCTCAGGCGATCCACTGCAGAAGAAATCATTCAGGATTGGTTCCCATATGGAATTCATATTCCCAAGGTTGGAAAATGTGCAATGTGGAGATGCAGAAGGATGCCTTCCAGACGTGGTATTCAGCAGGTTTTGACCAGTTCTGGAGAACTGGTAGAGGACATTTTGAGTAGTTCAGAGAAACCCGCAAATGCCACCTCTGACTAGCCCTGCCCTCATCTCTTCTCTGCCTCCCATTGAGTCCCAGCTGATCAGCTGGGTCTTCTTTGGTTGCCCTGCACAGGAGAACAGAGCCAGTCAGAGGTGGGATTTGCCGGTTCTCCAAACTACTCAAAATTTCCGCCATCGGTTCTCCAGAACTGGTCAGAAACTGCTGAATTCCACCTCTGGTGAGAATCTCTCCAGACCTTTGGGAACAGTTGGATTTCCCTGTGCCTTAAGTTCTCCTTGAGAAACCTTGCGTTTTCTCATTGCAAAACAACAGAGCAGGCTACAGCCACAAGAAAGGTTGTAATTACACTGGTGAATGGCAAAGTGCAGAACCACCGTTGAAGTCCCAGAGCAATGATTAAACCCAGCTCAATGCATTACACAAATGAGAACAGCCTGGGACATGTTGGAGTGGGGGGAAAGGGGGAGGGGGAATGAACTGTTGAGGGAAGCTTAGACATATTATTTAAGTGTTCTTGTAAGCCCTCTAAGATATTAATGCTGCGAATCTTCTTATGAATATTTAAGGACGTAAAAGGGAGAGCTGCCCCAGTCCAACATTACCCGAGCAAGTTGTGATACAGTTGAACCACTTAAGGAAGAATATCCGACATTGCTGATAGATTTAAACATGACAAGACAAGGGAGGGGGTTGGGATTGTTGGCGGACGTTACTCAAATGTTCCAGGCTGACATACTGTTTGGAGACCTGGGAATAGAAATGATTATCAATTGGAGATGGGATTTTGGCTTAAATCACAGCCACTGGTTTTTGTTTTTATTTTTATTTTTATTTAACACAGCATGGCCCTCAAAGTAGCGCAAGTTTTAATTTTCGAAAAAGCAAATGGGTACTTTGATGGGCAAGTCTATTCTTTGCTAGTTAAGATATATAGCTTCCTCCTGGAGCTGGCCAAGAACAGTTGGGGATAGGAACAATAGATAATTCTTCCATGGTTCTTTTTTCAATTTATAATAATAATAATAATAATAATAATAATAATAATAATAATAATAATAATAATAATAATAATAAAAATAATAATAATAATAATAATACATAGAAGAACAACATCTGCCTTCCCAGATCCTTAGGAAGGACTTGATAGATGGATGATAACACTTAAACATCTAGCTGATGTGCAGCGAACAATAATCACAAAATACAAAGGCTTGCAAATCGAAAGATTAGAGGGGGAAAGTAAAGATAGTACCAGTAGTGATAGGCAAACATCTGGAGCACCATTTGAACACTGTCTCCATTGACAAAATCCCCATCAGTCAGTTGCAAAAGGCAGCTTGGCTTACATCCTTTGATGATATGATCCCTCTAACAACATCAAACAACATCTGCCTATCTTAAGTCCTTGGGATGGACTCTATAGGTAGATGATGATGATGATGATGATGATGACGATGATGTTGATAATGATGATTTCCATTCAGTCTTGTCTGACTCTAGGTGATTCTATGATACAGATATCTCCATATCTTCTGATAGATAGATAGATAGATAGATAGATAGATAGATAGATAGATGGATGGATGGATGGATGGATGGATGGATGGATAGATAGATAGATAGATAGATAGATAGATAAGATAGATGAGAGATGAGAGATGAGAGATGAGAGAGAGAGATATATGATATAGATAGAGGATAGATAGATAGATAGATAGATAGATAGATAGATAGATAGATAGATAGACAGACAGACAGACAGACAGACAGACAGACAGACAGAAAGATAGGATATATAGATAGAGGAGAGAGAGAGAGAGAGACAGACAGACAGACAGACAGACAGACACAGAGTGTGACAGAGAGAGATGATGGAAGATAGATGATAGATAGATAGATAGGTAGATAGATAGATAGATAGGTAGATAGATAGATAGATAGATAGATAGATAGATAGATAGATAGACAGACAGACAGACAGACAGACAGACAGACAGACAGACAGACAGACAGACAGACAGACAGACACAGAGTGTGACAGAGAGAGATGATGGAAGATAGATGATAGATATTTGATAGATAGATACGGATAGTTGATAGAGATGATAGATGGAAGAAAGACAGATGATAGAGATGGAGAAAGAGATAAAAATGCCAAATTCATCCTGAACGTGATGAACCATATCAATAATAAGGGAACACTAAATTGATTACTGCTTCTAACTAATTAAGAGACTGATCAGTGTGGGCCAAATTCAATAGGAAAACCTACACAACAGTTGATCAGTGTTTGCAAGCTATGGTTTAAATGTCAAGACAGTAGACACAATGGTGTGAAGGACACTCTCTTTTTTATGTGTGCACAACAGATAGAACTTCTGTCATACATGATGCTGCCATCTTAACTTTTCTGATCTCACCCTGTGAATGAATATCTCTGAATAGGTGGGAGAAACAGTCTAGATTAGTTAGGCAGGCCTTGTTTTTCCAGATGCTAACTTTTTGTGGTGGAACAGTTTGTGTTTACAATCTTCCCCACTGGCTGGCTAGTAGAATTCTTGAAGTCCAGAGGTCTTAAAGTTGCCAACTTTGGAGGCCCCTGATCTGCAGGGAAAGCAGAGGTGGTATTCAGCAGGTTTTGACCAGTTCTGGAGAACTGGTAGAGGAAATTTTGAGTAGTTTGGAGAACCAGAAAATATCACTTCTGATTGGCCCCACCCCATTTATTCTCTGCCTCCCATTGAGTCCCAGTTGATCGGCTGGGTCTTCTTTTGTTGCCCTGCACAGAAGAACAGAGCTGAAAAGCAGGTTAGTGGGGTGGGGAGGGAATGGGGATTTTGCAGTAGCCTTCCCTTGCCATGCTCACCAAGCCACACCCACCAAGCCATGCCCACAAAACCAGTAGTAAAAAATTTCTGAATCCCACCACTGAGGGAAAGTTGAAAAATCAAAACAAAATGCACAGTCAAAGCCCTACCCTTTTGAGCATAGGGGTGGAAGGGGTGGAGCTTAGATTACATAATTGCAACTGCATACAAATAGCCTTTGACTAGAATAGATAGAATAGAATAGAATTCTTTATTGGCCAAGTGTGATTGGACAACACAAGGAATTTGTCTTGGTGCAAATGCTCTCAGTGCATATAAAAGAAAAGATATACTCATCAAGAGTCAAGAATCATCAGGTACAGCACTCAATAATAATCATAGAGAACAATAAGCAATCAAATCATATTAGGAAACAGTCAGTATAGATCATAAGGATACAAGCAACAAAGTTACAGTCCTACAGTCACAAGTGGGAGGGGAGGGGTGATAAGGAGTGATGACAAGATTTAACAGTAATAGTAGTGCAGACTTTGTAAATAGTTGAACAGTGTTGAGGGAATTATTTGTTTAGCAGAGTGATGGCTTTTGGGGAAAAACTCTCCTTGTGTCTAGTTGTTCTGGTGTGCAGGACTCTATAGCGTCATTTTGAGGGAAGGAGTTGAAACAGTTTATGTCCGGGATGTGAGGGGTCTGTCAGTATTTTCACAGCCCTCTTTTGGACTCATGCAGTATGCAGGTCCTCGATGGAAGGCAATGGGTTTTTCTGCAGTCCTAATTATCCTCTGAAGTCTGTGTCTGTCCTGTTGGGTTGCAGAACCGAACCAGACAGTTATTGAGGTGCAGAGGACAGACTCAATGATTCCTCTGGAGAACTGGATCAGCAGCTCCTTGGGCAGTTTGAGCTTTCTGAGGTTGGCGCAGGAAGAACATTCTTTGTTGTGCTTTTTTGATGACGTTTTTGATGTTAGGTGTCCATTTTAGGTCGTGTGATATAACAGAACCTAGAAATGTGTAGGTCTCTACTGTTGATACTGTGTTGTCTAGTATTGTAAGAGGTGGTAGTATGGGAGGGTTTCTTCTAAAGTCTACCACCATTTCTACCCCCATGCATTATTACATCAACTGCGTACAAACATTGGTTTAGCAACGCTCAAAGTTGCAATGGAAAAAAAAGCAACTTATGACTGTTTTTCACACTTACAACCGTTGCAGCCTGCCTGGGGTCGTGGGATCAACATTTGGAGACTTTGGCAGCTTACTCAGATTTATGACGGTTGCAGTGACCTGGGGTCCTGAGGTCCTCTTTTGTAACTTTCTGACAAGCAAAATCCATGGGTTCATCTAACAAGCTTGTTACTAACTTAACAACTGCAATGATTCACTTAACAATGGAGGCAAAAAGGTCATAAAATGGGGCAAAACCCATTAAGAACTCTTTTGCTTAGCAATGCAAATTGGTGGACGTATGCCAAGGACTACCCGCATGCCTGCTAGAGAGAAAAAACTGTGTCTATTCCCATTTACTGGGATTGCTTTTTTTCTTCTTCATTTAAATTCTTGATTGAGTTATTATGTACATTGTCACTTTTAAGAGCATCAAATAAAATGCTGAGAGTTCAGAAGAGATGTAAATGGCCTAAAAGAGAAGGCAAATGAAGAAGGGGGAAAGAATTATAATCTTTTTCAGTGATTGTAAAATCTGAGCAGGATAATATCGTAAGTTCCCCGCATGGGGTCCTTGTCTAGATTCAATCCAATATTACAAATTAGACAAGACTTTTTATTTAATTTCTGACTGAGATAGGGAAATTAGAAACAGCATTATCGCTGTGGCTTCGTTATAACAAACCATATTTCATGGCGCTGACATAAGTTACCTTAAGAACTTGTTTTTCTTTCCAGAGAAATACTAACTGGGTTCCCTCAGTGATTACATAGGGTGCCTGAAGGCGTTCACTGGTGGGATTGAAGGCCTGCCTATCCTCTTTAGATATGGATCACTCATGCAATGGACATAAAGGGGGAGGACCTCAGTCATGGCTGCCATCTTGACTTTTTTGACTGATCCCATGGAACTATCAATTGGGTTGTTTATTTAAACAAGATGTGCTCTCTAAGCTTGACTGTTTTCTTGCAAACATTTTAGTACCCAACTCGGAAATATCATGGGTGTTAGAAGGGAGTGGAATTTGTAGGTAGGAGGAGGAGGAGGAGGAGTTGGGGGGAGGAGGAGGAAGAAGAAGAAGAGGGAGAGGGAGAGGAGGAAGAGGATTGTGGGTCATTGGTGCTCTCTGAGCTTGGCTGTTTTCTTGCAAGGATTCATTACCCAACTAGGTAACATCATTGGTGTTAGAAGGGGATGGAGTTGTAGAGAAGAGAAGGAAGGGGAGGATGATTGTGGAGTTCTTGGTGCTCTCTGAGCTTGGTTGTTTTCTCACAAACTTTTTTACCCAACTAGGCAACAACATCAGGGCTAGAAGCAAATGGGGTTTGCTTTCTATTTCTATACAAATAGTTTGTATATCTGGGCTGTTGGTCTGAGCTCCAAGCTTGGCAATTTGGTTGCAAACATTTTGTTACCATTCGAGGAGACATCAGGCCATGACTGACGATGGTGATGAAACGTTCGCAACCAAATTGCCAAGCTCAGAGCTCAGACCAACAGCCCAGCTACCAACTTGAGCTACCAATATTCAAATACATTTCAGGTTTGTACACCTCTTGTCATTAAAATGAAAAAGCTAAAAAGGAAACAAAAAAGATCAAACCCTTCCTCACCAGCAACCCACCCACAGAGATTAATATATTAAACCACAAGGGACCTTGTGGCTCAGTGGCTAAGAGGCTGAGCTTGTCGATGAGAAAGGTTTGGCAGTTCAGCGGTTCAAATCCTTAGTGCTGTGTAATGGAGTGAGTTCCTGTTACTTTTCCCAGCTTCTGCCAACCTAGCAGTTCAAAAGCATGTAAAAAAATGCAAGTAGAAAAATAGGGACCCCCTTGGTGGGAAGGGAACAGCATTCCGCGCACCTTATCGGCATTTAGTCATGCCGGCCACATGACCACGGAGACATCTTCGGACAGCGCTGGCTCTTTGGCTTTGTAACGGAGATGAGCACTGTCCACTAGAGCTGGGAACGACTAGCACGTATGTGCAAGGAGAACCTTTACCTTAATACTAGACCAACAACTAAGCCGTAAACAACACCCAATAAAAAAACTACAAAGTCCAACAATAAACAACAGTCTAATTAAGGAATCATCAAGAACATTCCCACCAACACTGATAGGTCAAGATGCTATATATAAACAGAGAGCAAACACCACTTCCTACTAGCATTGATGATGTTACCTACTTGGGGAATGAACTGTCTGCAAGGAAACAACCAAGCTCAAAAAACACCAAGGATTCTACAGTTCAGCCCTGAGCGTCAGAAACTGAAAGTTCTTTAAAAGTTGGTTGGTTTGTTCCTGGCTCTTGTCTGAAGATCCAGATTTCCTCAGTTCTTCACTTTAAACAGGGAGAATTGTCTCAAATTGCAGAGTCTTCCATCCGACACATTTTTTTTTTTCTGCTTCTCTCTCTCTCTCTGCCCATGGAGAAATCCTGCATTAAGCACAGAAGTGGAGATTAAAGGGAGGCTGATGTGTTATTTACAGCAAAATAAACATTAAACGGGTAATCCCTATCTGTGCTTAATGTCTCAGGGATTTGGGTTGGGGATAATTAACCCCTCAGTCCACCATGCTAAATGGAGAGGCGCCTTCTTCTCCAGCCCCCCAGCCCCCTTCTCCTCACTTGACCTTAACCCTTCCTAGCCACTAAATGCATAATGGCCTGATAAATTTTTAAGCAGTAATGAAGGACATAATGCATAATATGCCATTAAGTTTGCATACATCAGCGCCAGGCATGGGGGTAGGATGGGGATGGAGAGCATGGTGCTAAAATGGATGCTTTAAGTACTAAAATCTCAGACTGGAGCAATGGATATATGTGGGTGGCAGTGAAGTCTGTAGAGATTTTCTGTCATCCAGGTCATGGTTGTCCCAAAGGTGCTTTTTCAGGAGTTTCTTGATTTTTTTTTTCTTTTGAAGACATTTTGCTTCTCATCTAAGAAGCTTCTTCAGCTCTGATTCAGAGGTGGTATTCAGCAGATTCTGACCAGTTCTGGAGAAATGGTTGAGGAAATTTGGAGTAGTTCGGAGAACTGGCAAATCCCAACTCAGACTGGCCCCGCCAACCCCATCTCTTCTCTGCCTCCCAAGTCCCAGCTGATCGGTTGGGTCTCCTTTGGTTGCCCTGCACAGGAGAACGGAGCTGGAAAGCAGGTTAATGAGTTGGGGAGGCAATGGGGATTTTGCAGTAACCTTCGCCCAGGAGTGGGGAGTGAATGGTGGACTCAGTTGTGATCGTAAATTGAGGACTATTTTTAATACAGAATATAATTTAGAAGTTGTCTGATTCCAAACAACTCTGGGTGATTGATATTCTAAAAGCAAGAAGTAATTATAATAGAAATTTGATAAATCAACAAATCAATTTTTTTAATTTGTTCCAATTAACAAGAAGCACATCTCTTTCTTCTGGATAAAGTCAACCTAGATTTTATTTTTCTTACAATAAAGAATGAAGACTGCTCTACAGCCTGGAAGATCCAGATATGTGTTTTAACCAGTGCAGGGGTCTGCAACCTTAAACACTCAAAGAGCCATTTGGACCCATTTCCCACAGAAAAGAAAACACTGGGAGCCTCAAAATCTGGGTGGACGTGGCCAACTCAACATCACTCCCACCCAGTCACATGATCCACCCCCCACCACGCCTACCCAGGTTTTGTGGCTCCTTGTGTTTTCTGTGGGAAATGGGTCTCTCTCCCACCCTCTGTCTCATTTCTGTTTTTTGTGTTTTACTTTCTCAGGCCAGGTGAGGAGTGATTAGTAGGGGAGAGCAAGGGCCAGGGCCAGCCAGTGGTGGGACCACCCAACAGGGAGCCACAGCAGAGGGGCTAAAGAGCCATAAGTGGCTCCAGAGCCATGGGTTGCTGATGGGACTGATCCTGTGGGATCCCAACTAATGGGACTCCAAGATGTTATTGAAGGCAAATTTTCAGATGTATCCGTGGGTTACACCTGGATCAGTAAACAGGGTGCTTCCCCCCCCCTCTTAATAGTTGTTAATTTCACACTTCAAAATGGCTTAATTATAACTAAAGTAGTCAAGAAAATCAAGATATGTATTTCGAAATCACATCACATTGCTTAGAATCATCACTATGGGGACCTTGGGCTGCTTTGAAGCAAAAATAAAACAGATTAAGAAAACTATTCAACATTCATTTGAAAACAACATCATAATAAAAGCACAATGAAACAGAAAAAAAACTGAATTTGGTTAATTTGCTTCATGTGCTGCGCAGGTTTATAGTGCTTCTCTTAGCATGTTTTAATTAGCTTCATAATCATCTCCAAGTAACTAAGAACACACACAATGTAGCTGGGAAGAGAAATACTAGTGTTGTGCAGCAAGTAAAAATTGAGCTGGTAGACTTAGATTAACACTTTGGACTAGTGGTGAGATTCAACATTTTTTACTACTGGTTCTGTGAGCGTGGCTTGGTGGGCATAACAGGGGAAGGTTACTGCAAAATCCCATTTCTTCCCCACCCCACTAACCTGCTTTCCAGCTCTGTTCTCCTGTGCAGGGCAACCAAAGAAGACCCAACCAATCAGCTGGGACTTGGGAGGTGAGAATAGATGGGGCAGGGCCAGTCAGAGATGGGATTTGCCAGTCCTCTGAACTACTCAAAATTTCCACTACCGGTTCTCCAGAACTGGTCAGAACCTGCTGAGTACCACTTCTGATCTGGTGGTACATTTGAATTAGTGTTGACCCTGCTGGTGGATCCATATTCTCTTAGAAACAATTGCATGTAGGAACTCCATCTTTGTGAATCAGGTCATAGTCAGGAGTATGATGTCAAATGTTCTATTCCACCTGAGATATCAGCTCCCAAGAAGATATTAAAAACTCACATGGATATAATCTGACTGTAGATCTATCTTTATTCTGTTCATACTGACCAACTTACAAGTACCTTAATGGGAGACCTTGATGGGAAGTGACCTCTCCCAAAATTGTTGTTTAGCAAAATTCATTATAGTGGGGTCCTTGATGTTCTCTGAGCTTGACTGTTTTCTTGTAGATGGTTTATTACCCAACTAGGTAACATCGGTGTTACAATGGAGTGGAGTTTGCTCTCTGTTTATTGTTGTTCAGTCATTAAGTCGTGGCTGACTCCTTGCAACTCCATTGACCATAGTATGTCAAGCTCCCTTGTCCTACACAGATGTCCATAATTTGCTCAAATTCATGTTCATTCCAATGTCTCAATGAACATGCATCAACATGCTTATATGTTTCTGTTTATACACAGAAATTAACACCAAGTGGTAAACAATACCCCAATCAAGCAACTACCAACTCAGTAAACAACAGCCTAATCAAGGTACCATCAAGAACTCTCTCACCAACATTGATAGAACAAACCACTTGCATATAAACAGGGAACAAAGTTCAGAGAGCATACTCCTTCTAGCACTGACGATGTTACCCAGGGGTGGGATTTAATCGGTGTAACAACTGGTTTAGTGAGCGCGCACTTCACCTGGTCCCTTTACCGGTTCATCCAAACCAGTCCATACTGTCTGAATCTCACCCCTGATGTTACCTAGCTGGGTAAAGAAACATCTCCAAGGAAACAATCAAGCTCAGAGACCACCACAGTTCAACCCAGATCTACCCATATTCTCTTCCATTAAATTTCATTACAGTTCAATCAACCTCAGAAACAGGAATCATCATGATTAATAGTTATCAAGAGACTATTAATTGTACTCAGTTGGTATCATCTGATATTTATTTTGCTCTCCGAGAAATGCCAGAGCATAGAAATATACAAATTGTTTTGTTAAATCAGGCCAACAGCCATCTTAATCTCACACTTATTTCTCATATTGGCATATCAAGTGCCTTTGAGATACTTCAAGTAGGAAGTAAGGATCCACCTTCTCTTCTATTCCTTTTGTGCAACTGATATTGGGAGTCACGCTGTCCTCAAACTAAAGGTAACCTTGACTTTTCAAGACCATAATCCTTGGCACGTGGGCCTACCACAAATTTATCCAGTCTCAGAGAACCAGTCTGGTGTAGTGGTTAAGCTACCAGGCCAGAAACTGGGAGAACGTGAGTTCTCATCCTGCCTGAGATGCAAAGCCAGCCCTAGGATTGACTATGACCATTTTTGATAGGGTTTATTATGGCCTGGCAATTGCCGGACCCTCCAGCAGCCAAATCAGAGAAAGAGGAACTAAGGAAGAGGAGCTGTGGGAGTCAGGGTCAGCAGAAGGGATGGGATTCTACCAGTTTGTACCTATTCGCTAGAACCAGTTGTTAACATTCGAAGCAGTTCAGAGAATCGGTTGTTAGAAGAAATTACTGGCCTAATCCTGTAAGGAAGGCAGGAAGGAAACATTCTGGTGTTGCTTACAGAAACTGTCTCTCCATTAACCTTTTATTACATTTTTGACAGGACTAGACTTCCTGTCTCAGGAACGCGTCTCTGGAGTTTTTTTTTTCCCCTCCTTTGCTGGCACTTTGCTTGTGTGGAGTGACCATTCAAAGGTACAATGGCACTGAAAAAAGTGACTTATGACCATTTTTCACACTTATGACTGTTGCAGCATCCCCACGGTCATGAGAGGCCAGGCGAGGAAATGCGTGCCTCGATGTGAGTGACATTGAGTTGGCCATGCTAACAATCAATAACAGGACCATCAAGCCACGTCCACCCAGTCACATGACCACCAAGCCATGCCCACCACCTAAGCCATGCCCACAGAACCGGTTGTTAAAAATTTTGAATCCCACCCCTGGTCAGCAGTGAGGCAACCTGAGAGAGGGGGAAGAGGGAATGGAACTTGCAGAGAGAGAGAGAGAGAGAGAGTGAGAGAGAGCCATCCATCAGCCCTCGGATGGAGTGTCAACAGCCGTCAGGTCTGGAGATGGCTGATGAAGATGAGGAGGAACAGCTGGGTCCAGTGCCTGACACGTGGATACACAGAATGCAGAGGAGAGGAGAGCAGTGGAAATCCCTGGGCCGATCCTTAGGACAGAAAAGCCACCACTGCTAACAAAGCCCCATCCTAGCTCTGGGGATAAAAGGCAGGGGGTGGAGATGAATAAATGTGGCAGACAACTATCCATCTTCCAGCCAGCCAGACTTGTTAGCTTCTGTTGAGAGATAAAGTTTTTACCGGGGCTGCCGGCATTCCTAATAAAGGAATTGTTTGAGTTCATGTCAGAGGGTTTGTCGTGTTTTGGGAGCTGTGTCAGAACAGGGTTGTTAAGTGAATCACTGCAGCTATTCAGTGAATTATCTGGTCATTAAGGTCCAGAGGCCCACAAGATGGTGGCAGCATGTTCATTATCTCTACTTTTGATGCCATATCTTGGTCATTTGAGGTTTTGCAGCCCAGATATGTTAGCCCTGCAGTTCTTGATATTGGTTGGATTCCTCAATATGATGTCCTACAGCTTACAAATTTCCCTGTTCTTCTGGGAATTATGATGCCAATACTTATAGGTGAGATGGGCGGCATTTAAGTTTAATAAACAGTTCAATGAAATAAATATAAAAGGCTATTTTATAAACCTGACACCAGACATTCTGGCTGCAAATTCTGGGACAGTAGGAGCCAGTTTTGTTTTTTTTAAAGGATTTGTTTAAGGAAAGAAGAGGCCCCGAGGCTCACAAAGGATGGTGGGGCTATATAAGCAACACATAATAATGTGATCTTTTAATTTATTTTTTTCTCTCATCTCAAGACTATCTTGTGAGCGACTGTGCTTTGCGATGCAATAATTCAATAACCAGAGAGGAAGAGTGTGAATGATGATAAATAAAAACACTGCTGCTAATGTGTAATCTGCTGCTTGGCTTAATTTGCTTTTGTTATTAACATTTTAATAGAAAATATAATTTGATGGCATTTTAAAAAGCCACATTTGATTCTGGTGCGGATATGGAAATATTATGAATCATAAGCAAAGGTGTCTAATATACCAGCCAACCTTTTTAATATGAGGCTTTATTAGTCAGATGAATATTTTTAATATGTTTTTTTTCCATCTGCTAATTTGAATCTGTTTTGTTCGGAAAACACACGAGGTAGACCGGGTTCCAACAACAAA
>BLBF01000010.1:3780885-3806074 GCA_015471245.1 Laticauda colubrina
CTTTATCTGATGACAACCTCTATAGAACTGAAAAGGACTCGTTGGGTCCCTCTGGGGCCATCTAAACCTTTCAATCAATTCTACTCAATTACTAACAAATCTAAATGTGATTTATCTGCCTCAGAATCATTCCAATATCAGGCAAAGATCTATCAATATAACCCCCAGAGGTAATCTCTTTTTTCCCTCTCTCTCTCTCTTTTTCTTTCTTTCTTTCCTGGAGCTGCCAATAGAACATTTGGGGGGCTCCAAGGGAAGGACTGGGCAATGGAGAAATTTTTGCTTCCAGCCCCCGCTTCTTTTTTCTTTTGATGCACTTAATTAAGTCGACAAGAACCTGTCAAGGGTAATTTTCAAAGCACAGGGCCTGAACAACTGACATTTGATAATATTACACTCTGGGTTGATTGAAATTGATTTTTTTGGGTAGTAAGTTTTGGGGGGCAAGGTGGGGAGGAAAGAGCGGGGCGATGAGAGTGGTGAGGAGGAGGACTTGACTTGGGAAATTTGATAACTTTCTTGGCCACCTGTTCAAAGACAAGAGGCTGCGTTAGTAAGGTCATCGGCAACAATAGGACGATGGGTTTTGAAAAGCAGTGGAGTTTAACAATCTTAGAAGAAGGGATGTGTTCTCCAGCATCAATAAAACAAGTTTCATCTTTTGTAAGATGAATAGAGAACCATTGGTATTAGGAATTATTGATGATGTTTATTCAGCTAGTTCCCAACTTACAACAGTTCATTTAGTGACCAAAGTTACAATGGCACTGAAAAAGTGACTTGTGACTGTTTTTCAACTTACAACTATTGCAACATCCTCATGGCCACATGATCAAAATTCAGACGCTTGGCAACTGGCCAGTATTTATGATGGTTGCAGCTCCAATCTTGGGGAAGGTGACTGCAAAATCCCATTTCCTCCCCACCCCGCTAATCGGCTTTCCAGCTCCATTGTCCTGTGCAGGGCAACAAAAGAAGACCCAGCCAACCCTCTGGGACTCGGGAAGCGGAGAATAGGTGGGGGCCGGGGCCAGTCAGAGGTGGTATTTGTCGGCTCTCTGAATTACTCAACATTTCTGCTACTGGTTCTCCAGAACTGGCCAGAACCTGCTGAATACCACTTCTGGTCTACAGGGAGGACTTGACTTTGTTCTAGGACTCATGTTCTCCTGGGACTCCTAATCCCAGTATTTCTCTTCCTTCCTTCTTAGAAGATGATCAAGACATAAATTGTCCTAGTCTGTAAAGTGTTCCTTACAATCAATCACGGTCCAGTTTATTCAAATGCTTATCATGGCATAATTGAATGTGAGGTCATGTAAGTGCAAGGCACCATCTCAGAAGCATTATTTTTTATCCTACAGAATCAAGGGTCCCTTCACTTCAAATTTTCTTAACAATCAGTCATCGGGGAAGGGTTAAGTAAATTTCATATATGCTGGATAAGAAGGGAGATCTGACAATATTAAAATAAATTATATGGTGTAGATGGAAAAGGACAACTATAGTCTGAAAGTGATTGAAATATCTAGATCAGGGGTGGATTTCTTGGAGGGCCAGATCAGCATTGTAGTTGCCCTCCCTGGGCCGCCGGGGGAGGGGAGACAGAATGGATGACAGATGGGACGAATGCCTCCTGCAGCACCCTGCCAGCCTAAATGGGGCATGGGGACTGCAGGGGCCCCGTTTTGGCCCACAGGGTGCTGCAGGAGGCTATCCAGGCCAAAAATGGGGTGTGGGACCGTAGCTACAGCCTCCCTGCACCCTGTTTCCTCTAGCAGAGGCATCATGGGCCAGTCCTTTGCTATTTCCAGGCCAGCCCTGTGGACCAGATCTAAACACCCCATGGGCCTCGACTTTGACACCCCTGATCTAGATTTAGATCCAGAATAGTCTTCTTATCTTGATTCAATTTCAACATAAAGGAAGTTGAAGAATCAGTGTCTCTTATCAATTCCAAAAGGCGTCATTATTGGCTGCGTAGCTTTTGAGAGTTAACAGATCTTTTTAATTGATTCTGCACAACTTGCTTGAGGCGGGGACTAGTATTGAGTTAAGAAACAGTGGAAAAGGAGCAGGGGTGAAAGTCTTAATTATCATAAAGTGGTATCTATCGAGTGAAGTCGTATATCATGTTGTTATATACCATCCTGGAAAAGAGAAGATTGATCATCCTGCTGAGAGATTATACACCACCGCATTTGCTGTTACAGAATAATGTTGATCCTTTATATCTCTATGGATTCTAAACTCTACTTGTCATGAGCCCCGCTATCAACCCTGAAGCTGCCTTGACTGAGGCCACTTTGGGTCTTGTGCTGACAAAGTGGAGAAGAGGGATAGGGAGGGAGGAATAGAGATAGTAGGATATTGTAGTCAAAACAAAACACTTTCTATTGGGAACCAAGGACGTTTCTGCAGGTGCTTGGAAGGAGGGGCCTGGAGTCACTTAGCAACTGGACAGCATCCTGATTGGATCACATGACTGATTGTTTTGAGAAAGTGAAAACCTTTTACTTTTAATCAGGTGAAAACCGTGGGAATACTCAGGGTTGGTTTTCACCAGCCAGTGCCAGTATGACATATCCAATAAACTTATTCTTTGAGGAATATACTTGGTTCAGAGTTTTAGAATGTATAGAAATGAATAAACTAGCATGCCCTACACAATTTCTGACAGACAGCAGTTCACTCTCTTCTTGAAAGCTGTTTTGTGAAACTGTTTCTTAGTTAGGATGAAATCAAGGAATTCTTTTTCAAATGCATAGGGAATGTGGCTTTTTTTTTTTTTTTTTTTTGATGCTGAGAGTTAGACTGTAAGTGTCGAGAGTAGCTTTAATTTAACCTCTTGCTCTACACAATTTGTGTGAGAGGTGATAACTTACAGTGCTTCTGCTTATTTCTTTTAATGCTGCATTTAGACATTTCTACTTTTTAAAACACAGAAGAGCATTCAGATTAAATTCAACAATGTTGAAGCCAGTAAGGCAATTAGTTATCATAACTAACTTTATCCAATGTTAATTTCAATAGAACTTTATTATGATGAATTTTGTCTGAGCATAACAATTCTGAAGGCTGTTCATTTATTCTAGAAACCACTGGCTTATAAAGGCAGAATATAAATGGATTACTCAAATAACCATCGTATATTATGGTATATTTCAAAGAGATACTGTTTAGGGAATGCTACTTGCCAACTGCAGTATGATTAATTCTTGTAACCTAGTTATCATTTTTTTACCTTACTATTTCTTATTGCTTTTCTTTGCTTTCCATAATAATGCTGACCTTAGAAGATAATAGTATGATGAGATATAGATGTGATAATTGAACGTCAATTTTATTTGCCGAGTTATTTTGTCTTGGTGTGTTTTATTTTAGTTCACGAGGATGAGCAAAACATCATCAGCTCAGCAAAAAGCAAAGTAGGATTGCAACAGAATAAAGAAAAGAATCCAGAAAGAAAAATCAATCCCAAATACTATCCATCTTTAAAAAGGTGTGATTATAAAAAGCTTTTCTTATTTATAATTCCTTGAAAGAGGGGTGGGCTATTATTGCAACTTTCTGACCTTTGGACTTCAGTTCCTAGAATTCCTCAGCCATCATGGAGTTGAAGTCCACAGGTCATAAAATTGCTAAAGTTGCCCATGCCTGCCTTATAAGATTTCTTTTGGAGACGATGGTACAAAATTAACGTAGCCAATGTTCATTCATTTCTGTTCTTCGTTTTACTATCTGGTAGAATCTTTCTACCTGGAAAGGGCCAATGTTGTGCTGTGATTAAAATGTTGGAATAAAATTTGCAAGGAACCAAGAATAACACACTGATTTACTTGGAATATTTACTTTATTGTTGCTTGCCTATAGGCAAGAATCTTGCCAGACTAAAGCATAAGCAGAGATGGTATTCAGCAGATTCTGACCAGTCTTGGAGAACTGGTAGCGGAAATTTTGAATATTTCAGAGAACTGGCAAATATCACCTCTGACTGGAGATTTTACAGTATCCTTCCGCTGCCACGCTCACCAGCTGGCACTGCAATGGAAAAAATGAGAAGAAGCAATGTGGCACTGAACTCCTGTAAAATAGGCAAAATATAAACCTAAATAAACATTTTCCAAAGCAGAATTGGTAACTTAGTTTGTAATACGCTCGCTTGCAAAATCAACAGCTGCCTCTAAAATGGTGATTAAATGGCAGAAAGTTGAAAGGGACCCTTGGAGATCTTCTAGTCCAACTCTCTGTTCAATCAGGGCCTTTGACAGAGGCTGGTTCCCTCTTACAGTATTTCTTGAAGTCCACATATCTTAGCATTTCAAAAGATGGGAAACACCATCTTACAGTGATTAATAAATGCTGCACACTATTGTTTTATCATAGAGTAGTTTTAATCCCTGGGAATCAGCTATTTCTATGTTTTGTGGAACCGTTTCTTATTGAGGATGAAGTTCTGGGATTCCTTTTCAAATGCTTAGAGAACATGGTTTCTTTTTTCTTTTGGTGCTGGGAGAATTAGACCACAATTGTCAGAAGTGGCTTTGATTTAAATTCTCTTTTACCAGCTTTGAAGCACCAAAACATAGAACCACTTTGACAAAGCATATGACATCACTGTAAGCATGCCCATCATTTAAATCATAAAACTACCTTTGAAATTGTCCTTAACTGTCCTCCAAATTATTATTATTTGTACAACAAATCATTCCTTGCCCATTTGTTGTGGTTTGCCAATAGCAGGTGCGGACGGCTGAGGTCTTGGAGAATGAGGACTCAGATGAGGGTCCTGCATGTGATGTAGGGATGGGGCCAGGACCATCAGGGAGTGGAATGCTGCCTTGAATGATTGTGGAGACTGGCAGCAGTGATGATGAGTCCCCTGAGGAGCCTGTGCACAGTGCACATACGCGCAGGCTGCTCAAAGGAAAGAGCAGCTGCAGCAGCACAGGCGACTCAGGAGTAAGGCTGCAAGGTAATGGCCCCTCCCTTAAGAGATAAAAGACAGCCCTCAGAAGTGCTATTCTTTGCAGGAAACAAAGAAGTTCTTGCACTTCAAGTCTTGTGGAAGTTCAGACTATGTTTAGAGACTTTCAGTTTTGATTATTTCCTTGTAATATAATCTAGTGTTCTTGACAGCCTTGCATAACCTTGGCAAGGCTTGTTGTTATCTGGGACAATTAGTTTTTAATAGCGCTTTACTGTGAATGAACAAAATTCACAGGGAAGCATTAAAAAGGTTTTGCTTTTATCTCTGTTTGGTGTTTGTTTGGTTTGAATGAGGCTTGGGTCAGAAAACCGTTCTTGTCTAATTGAATTGGTGAATTTTGCATCAGATTTTCAGCCCTGACATAAATATGTATATATGCAACAAACCAGCACAAAAACACAAGCTTTTTGTATTCAGGACTGATAAATTTTACATTTAATGCAAGGGATATCACTTTACTAATCAGATACTGCAGAAGAGTCTGGAAATTTGAATTAAATAGAATTCAAGAAAATCTATTTGGAAGAAAGTAAATTGTTAGACCTACAGGTAACCTTGAGTTACGACCACAATTGAGCCCAATATTTCTGTTGTTGTTAAGTACGTTTTGCCCCATTTTACGATCTTGCCACCGTTGTTAAGTGAATCACTGCAGTTGTTAACTTAGTAGCATGGTTGTTAAGTGATGCTATCCCCACTGACTTTGCTTGTCAGAAGGTCACAAAAGGGGATCACATGACTCTGGGACACTGCAACCATCATAACTATGAGTCAGTTGCCAAGCATCTGTATTTTCATCACGTGACCTTGGGGAATGCTGCAACGGTCACAAGTGTGAGAAATGATCCTATGTCCCTTTTTTCAGTGTTGTTGTAACTTTGAACACTCCCTAAATGAACTTGTTTTAAGCTGAGGACTACCTGTGTTTGGCAAAAGGCCGACTAGGTTGCAAAAGAGGAAATAAATAGGAACTAGTTGACTGCAGAAGGCAAGAAGATATTTTTCTCTCATTTGGATCGCTACAGTATTAAAAAATAAGAGAGTGATCCCAATCAGAGTTCCTCTCTCTCTCTCTCTCTCTCTCTCTCTCTCTCTCTCTCTCTCTCTCCTTCTCTCTTTTTCTCTCTCAGATAATCCCCTCTGACTTCCTCTGCAGCAGAATTAACTGTATTTTATTTTACAGTAGGTATATTTCACTCTCTCCCTCTCTCTGGGATTACATAAATGTTTATCTCTCTGGCACCCATCCCTAACTTCTTCTTACTGATTTTGCAATATCTGGGAATGATAAATGTTCATGCTGGGGGAAAGGGAGGGGGGGAGAAAGGGGAAAAAAAACCCAACCCCGAACAATTTCATCACTGTCTCGCGAAGGTTTTATTGCATGGCTGCAGATTGGTTCCCACAGCAATTTACCACAAAAATACTACAACAGGTCCCTGTCCTGACAGAGAGCAGCGCTCTGGCAGCGGTGAAATGATGGAGAAAGGAGCAGCAGAGAGATTGTCACTTTATCTCTTGACTCCTAGCCTCCCCAATAGGTGATAAAAATGGGTTGCAATAGAGATTAAGTAGGCTTTGGCTACCAATGAACTGGCAGGCACCAGAAGGTTTCATGTTATGGAGGTGGGGGTGGGTGGGTGACAGATTTGGGGGAAGGGATTTACTAGTTTGGGCTGGCGTTGCATCCTTTTTTGTAACGTTGGCTGCAAATAGGAATGGCAGCCATTGTGCAAATACAGAAAGTCCTCCAGAGGTGGGCTGCTGCAGGTTCAGAGAACTGGCAATTCGGATCATTAGCTGGCCCTGCCCCCAACTGTTTTTCAGGCAGTTTTCGGCCATTTTGGGATGAAAAACGGCCTGAAAAAGCCCCCCCTCAAAATGGCCTGAAAACAGCCCCCAAAACAGGGCAATTTTCAGGCCATTTTAAAACCATTTTCCAGGCTGTTTTCAGGCCATTTTCCCAGCCAAAATTGGCCTGAAAATAGCCCGAAGAATGGCCTGAAAATGGTCCAAAAAAGGCTGAAAAACAGGCCTAAAAAAGGGCATGGGCGGGTTATCCCCAACTGGCTGAATCCTATTTGTTCCTTTGAGGCGATTGGCCAGGAGGCGGGGCTGGATGTGATGAGTGACATCACTCACCCAGTGACATGACCACGCCTACCCAGCCAAAGAACCGATTGTTAACAAAAATTTCCAGCCCACCACTGAAGTCCACCAGTTACAACATTTCATTTAATGACTGTTCGAAGTTACAGCGGCACTGAAAAAATGTGACCGATGACCATTTATTCCAAACTTGTGACTTTTGCAGCGTCCCCAGAGTCCTGTGTACAGGCCAATTGCCAAGTCTCTGAATTTTGATCAGGTGACCAAGGGGATGGTGCAATGATCGTAAGAGTGAAAAATGGGCATAAGTCATTTTTCTCAGTGCCGTTTCCTCAGTAACTCCCAATGGTCACTAAATGAACAGCTGTAAACAGGGGTGGGATTCCATCAGTTCAGACTGGTTCAGGCGAAACCCTAGCTCCAAAGATCAGCTGGCAGAGAACCAGGATGGTTAGGGGACTGGAGGCTAAAACAGATGAAGAATGGTTACAGGAACTGGGCCTGGCTAGTCTAGGGAAGAGAAGGGCCAGGGGAGATACAATAGCAGTCTTCCAATAGTTGAGGGGCTGCCACAGAGAGGAGGGGGGGGGTCAAGCTGTTTTCAAAAGCACCTGAAGGTCAGACAAGGAATAATGGATGGAAACTGAACAAGGAGAGATTCAACCTGGAAATAAGGAGAAACTTTCTGACAGTGAGAACAATCAACCAATGGAACAGAAGTTGCCCTCAGAAGTTGTGGGAGCTTCATTACTTGAGACTTTCAAGAAGAGATTGGACTGCCATTTGTCAGAAATGGTGTGGGGTCTCCTGTTTGGGTGAGGGGTTGGACTAGATGACCTACAAGGTCCCTTCCAACTCTGATTATCTGTTATAAGTTTGCTCTGACAATCATGTGGGCCAGCTCGCTCGCCCCTGCGTTGTACTTACCAATATCCTCTCAGCTGATTCGCGCTGCAGAGTGGTTTGCCACTCCTCAGCTGTGTTACTCCCCAGTAGTAACATAGCTGGTAAGCATTTTCTGAAAGCTGTTCATGTGCGCTTGCACGCACAAAGCGTTCCATCATCGAACCGGTTGTTTCGCCAGCAGCATCCGCCGCTGGTTGTAAATAAAGGAGTACCTGTATTTTCTGTGAGAGTTTAATTTAAAAAAAAAAAAAGGTACCAGAGATTAAAATTGGGTGAAAATAAGGAATCATCTGAACTTATGTACCCACTTTTGAGTTCTGCTGCCCATTTCTCTATAAATTGAACATGGTGCTTGTTTGTTTTTTGGAATAGGGCTGTCCTCTAGAAACGTCTCAAAGTGCTGAAATGAAATTGTCCCAAAGGCGCTTTTTCAAAAAGGTAACCTGGACTTTCTTTGTTTTTCCTTGAAGGTGTTTTCGCTTCTCCTCCAAGAAGCTTCTTCCGTTCACTTCTCCAGAATGGAAGAAGCCTCTGGGATGAGTAGTAAAATGTAGTCAAGCAAAAAGACAAAAAAAGTCCAAGTTGCCTTTTGAAAAAGTACCTTTTGGGACAACCGTGACTTGGATGACTGAGAATCTCCATAGACACTCAAATGAAATTGAGCGGGATATAATCCAGTGGTGGGATCAGGGATGCTACTGGTTTGGCCCAGTTCTATAGAACTGGTAACTCCAAAGAGCAGCTGACACCAAACTGTTTTGTTACGATGATCTTCTGGTCATCTGTTTGGCCCAATGCCCGCCCGGACTCTGGGCTGTATTTATTCTCTGCTTTTTCCTCCTCAACTGCTTTCCACGGCACAGCTGAGTGCCACTCATCAGCTGGAGCAGGTGAATGCTTTCCAGAACCCAGTAATTTGTAAGTAATGTGCATGCACGCATTTGGTGAACATGCATGTGAAGTGAACCAGTTGTTATGCAGGTAGGATCCCAACCCTGCATGGGATTCCAAATCTTTTTCTACCGCTTCTATGAGAGCGTGCTTCATGCACGTACACAGCAATCAACAACTGCCCTCTGTCAGCGCTAGTGAGCTGAGCTGTTTTTTAGCTCAGCTGAGGCACAGCAATCCACTCTTTCGTGTGAATCAGCTGAGCTAAAAAACAAGGGAATATAGGACAGGCTAGGTAGGACTCAGGAGGCAGAGAAGAGATGGGGACAAGGCCAGTCAGAGGTGGTATTTGCTGGTTCTCTGAACTACTCCAAATTTCTGCTACTGGTTCTCCAGAACTGGTCAGAACCTGCTGAATACCACCTCTGATATAATCCCTGAGTAACTCAAGCCTTCTGAATGAGGAGGGTGGGATTACGAAACCCTGGTATGTCCCACCAAAGGATTCGGCAATGAGTTTTCTTGGTTATTCTGTTTATTTGTGGCGGATTTTCAAATGCGTTTGTAATTAAAAATGAGAAATCAAATATTTTATTAAAGTCTCCAGTTGTGCTGCCTCGCACTCTTAACAGCAGCGAGAAATTGGCAGCAATAAATGAGACTCTGAGCGTTGTCAACTCCAATGGATAGATGACAAAAATGATGCTTTTCATGAGCTCCCTTGGGTATTGTCGGCACATAACACAGATGGGATGAATTATGATGTTTCTGGAACAGCTAATGATTTTTCTTTCCTACTTTCATGCAATCTTGTCCTCTCCCACCTTTTTCATCCCTGTTTTCCCCTGGAAGAGTTGCATTTTTAGCACTGTCAAAATTCATATTGGCAAAATGATCTACATTGTCTAATTCAACCAAGCGTATAATCAGTCACAATCCCTGGATCCTGAGACTGCAGAGAAGAGCAACAAAGATGATTAGGGGACTGGAGGCTAAAACATATGAAGAACAGAACTGGGCCTGGCTAGTCTAGTGAAGAGAAGGACCAGGGAAGACAGGATAGCGGTCTTCCAATATTTGAAGGGTTGCCACAAAGAAGGGAGGATCAAGCTTTTCTCCAAAGCACACGAGGGCAGGACAAGAAGCAACGGGTAAAAACTAATCAAGGAAAAAAGCAATCTAGAATCAAAGAGAAATTTCCTGACAGTGAGAATAATTAATCAGTGAAACAATTTGCCTGCAGAAATTGTGAGTGCTCCATCACTGGAGGTTTTTCAGAAGAGATTGGATGCCATTTGTCTGAAATCGTAGAGAGTTTCCTGCCTAAGCAGGAGGTTGGACTAGAAGACCTCCAAGGTCCCTTCCAACTGGAAAAAATATCCTCCTGGGTTCAGTTCCAAGTGGGGAAAAAGACACTGGAAACATGGAGGCTGCTTAGAAAGAAGGTTTAATGGTGGACAGGACCACATGCCTTGGAGCTCCTGGGTGAAAAGAGAAGGGATGCAGAGAATCCCTTGGTTTCATACCCTCTTTTGGGTATTACCAAAATAAACCTTAGTGTTTCCTATTCCTGTCTAAGAAATGTATCCCATTGGCTGTCAGACTCCCAGGGGTGGGGGTCTTAGCTAACTTTGTAGACCTTGTCTGGACCACATGGCTTCACCTGAGTGCTGGCTAATGCAATCTTTCCAAGTGCCATGTGGTGAGATGGGTAATCCTATCATTTCCTGAGGGTCGTGTCTTAATCCCATCACCCTGGAGCTGAAGGGGGGGCAGGGAGCTTCAGGAAACTGCTTTGTCTTTAAAACATATTTCTCCTTTTCTTCCTCCAGGAAAATATGATATTCTGCCTTTTTAATATTTCCTAGACTATTTCATTCTTCTAGTAGAGGGAGGGTGCTAACTTTCTACAGTATGAACTAAACAAAAAGAATATTCAGATTTTTGCAGCGTTAATTCAGCGCCAGAAAAATAAACACAGATGGCTGATGCTTCATTTAGCATCTTTATAAACATAATAAATAGATTTTATAAACCAGTTGTAGATTTTTCCAACATGGAGCAAACTCAAACAGAAACATGTTGCAAATAACTTCAGCAGCAATTCAGGAACTCAGAAACAGACATCAGTTTCACTTTAGTTCAGGAGGCAAGCATTATACACAGCAGAGGAGAGAAGCAATTTCATTTTCAGTAGACAGACTCAGAGCTCCACACAGCTTCAGAGCTGCAGAGCTTAATATAGAGCCATGCCTAGGCTACTTCTAGTTTCAGTTTCCAGCCTAGACTACTTCTAGTTTCAGTTTCCAAACAGTCCCCATTGGCTGACTTAGTTGCTATACCTATTCATTGGCTGACCTTGTTACCATGCTCTATTCCAGTTCATGAATATACTCTGACAAAGAACTTTGCTAAAGATCACTCTGGCTTCACTTCCATTCTCACCCCAAACATAACAGTCGACTTACAAGGGTTTGTTTAGTGATTGTTCAAAGTTACAACAGCACTGAAAAAAGTGACTTATGACCAATTTTCACACTTTACAACCATTGCAGCATCTCCATGGTCATGCCCTGTATCGAGAAAATATTGGATAAGGACAAAAAAAATGGATAGAAGAAATAATTAAACAGCAAATTGAATCAAGACAGGAAACTTTTCTATTAGGTATAATATCGGGAAAATATGATAAGAAAAGAGAGTATCTAAAGCTATTGTCAGCTTTGGAAGCCATATTCCACGCTGCCACATAGCCTGAGAAAGTGGGAGTGGGGTGATTTCAGTTGAGTAGCTCTAAGTAGACAAAATAAAATTCTTTTGTTAGTTCAGGGTCATTGAGAATGGTGTAGGATAAATAAGGATCTTACTTTTGGATGGATTGTGATCGGGCCATGTGATGTGATGACGACCAAGGGTGTGATGACCCGGGGCATGGCACAAAAGCAACGAAATTGCAAAAGTAGGTAAAGTCCGTTTAATTCCTCCAACTTTGCCCCCAATGTCCAGTTATCATCGGCTGGAGAAAAAATTCTTCCAAGAACAGTTTTTAAAGAGAAGAAATTCAGTCCGAATCCAAAGTACATAGAAATTATAAATAAAAACCAACACAAACCATGCTGCAACAATTAACAAGACAGGGCAGGATAAGGAATTGCAGACTTCAAAAGATAACTAAAAGCACACAGTTGGGAGGCCACCAGAACCCAGATAAAACTTAACAAACAAGGATAATGCATGCTTTGCTTCCAGAAAGGTGCTGTGCAGAAACACTCTCTTTATCCTGTTTTCCCAGCTGTAACTAATGAAGGGAATCAGGGCCCTTTTTCTCCTGTAACCCATGTTGCTCCCTTATCCATTCCTCCCTGCATGCCCTAGGATGAAGAGGGGATGGGCCTGGGTCTTCCTCTGAATGCCCAGCTGGACTGTGCCCTTCCCCAGTTTCCTCCACAGCCACCCCCACTCCCTGTCAGCTGTTCGACCTCCCCCTCAGAATCAGATTCCAATAGGGGCATGACAAAGAAGGGGGTGGATTTGTAGTTTGTGGAATTGTGGGAAGCCCAAAAACTTTTTAGATTCGGGATTCCACAGATGTGCCAGGTGCTATTCTCATAAAGGTACTTTTGAGATATGTTTGTCTGGGAGTTACTGATTGGAATGGAGGGTTGCTGGAATGCTGACATCTACATTTATTAATGGTAGCAAGGATAACTTACACACAGAATTGGAAAAATTATAGTATGCCACCAGAGGAATATGTGATAAGAAAAAGACTAGAGTGTGCTGAGATGGATAAGTTGACCATGAAGATAAAGGAAAGAGAGGAAATGGATTATTTTTTGACATGGAATGTACTATATGATTGGCTAAATAATAGATATAGAGTTGAATAGAGAAGAAGACAATAAGATAATAAGGTAAAAGTTATAGTGGACAAAGATGGATAAAGCAACATAGACAAGTGTATAGATAGTTAAGATCTAAAAGAATGTATACCCTCATGAAAGCGTTGTAATGAATGGAAATGATGTTGTATATAAGAAAAATTGTTTAATAAAAAATATTGTTTTAAATAAAAAAATCCAGACACTTGGCAACTGACTCATATTTATGACGGTTGTAGTAGCCCAGGGTCATGTGATCTTCTTTTGTGACCTCCTGATAAGCAAAATCAATGGGGAAGCCACACTCACTTAACAACGTCAGCAATTCACTTCATATCATACAAGGAAAGTTGTATCATGGGCCAGAATTCACTTAACAAATGTCTCAGCCACAGAAATGTTGGGCTCAATTGTACCGTCCTCCTGCAACATTTGGGGGGGGGGGGGTGTTTTTACCTTCCCTGGGCTCTGGAGGCTTTTCTTGAGCCTCCAGGAGGGTGAAAACAGCCTTCCTGGGCTCTGGAGGCCAGAAATGAACCCGTTTCTGGCCTTTTAGAACTTCCAAGAGGCCTGTTTAACCCCTCCCTGGGCTCTGGAGGCTCTCTGGAGGACTCTGCACAGGCCCTGCAATTACCTGGATCAAAAATGGGCCATGTGGAGACTCCTGGGAGGGGCAGGATGGGGTGGGAGGGGCCAGTCAGTCATTGCAACTCCTGGTTCACCGAACCACATGTAAAATTAGCACCCAGTTCACCTGAACCAGTGCGAACCGGTAGCAGCCCACACCTGGATAGTTTGGATAAAGTGCATTTGAGCCATGATCAGCATGTTATTGAAGAAGAGCAAGAGTTTAGTTTTGCTTTCAGATATTTAAGAACTGTGGTGGGGATTCTGAACCTTGGGGAATGGTCATAAAATAGACCTCCCCCACTATTCTTACAGTCATTTGTTTGGATATGACCTAATTTATTACACAGAGAAAAAGGAAAAGTTGGTTCAGTTAGCTTCACTGAATATCTCAGAGGTCTGCCCAGAATCTGCTGCAATTCCTTCAAGGTGCAAATCAGAAAATTAATCCAGCTTCAAAACATTTTATTCAAGGTATTTTTATGGCCCCAAATAATACAGCTTTGGTTTCCAAGGATTTTACCAGGGAGGGGCACAGAACCTTATTATAAACATTGCAATTGTGCAGTTGAATAGAATGGAAGAGAAGAGAAGAGAAGAGAAGAGAAGAGAAGAGAAGAGAAGAGAAGAGAAGAGAAGAGAAGAGAAGAGAAGAGAAGAGAAGAGAAGAGAAGAGAAGAGAAGAGAAGAGAAAAAAAGAGATGGAATGGAATGGAATTGAATAAGAATGAATGGAATGGAATGGAATGGAATGGAATGGAATGGAATGGAATAGAATAGAATAGAATAGAATAGAATAGAATAGAATAGAATAGAATAGAATAGAATAGAATAGAATAGAATAGAATAGAATAGAATAAGAATGAATGAAATGGAATGATCATTTCAGATAAGTGACTGTCTAGTCTCTTTTTTTAAAAAAAAAAAAAACTCCAGTGATGCAGTGCCCACAATTTCTGGAAGCAAGCTGTTCTTCACTGTTAGGAAATTTCTCCTTCATTCCAGGTTGCTTTTCTTTTTCCAACCATTGTTTCTTATCCTGCCCTCTGATGCTTTGGAGAATAATTTGACCCCTTCTTCTTTGTTGCATGGAAGTTGTGGGAGTGCCATCACTTGAGACCTTCAAGAAGAGATTGACGGACCACAACAGATGGATCTTTCTTCCAACATGACTAATTTGTATATTTACTGACCATTGCAGCATCCAATATTTGTCACATGATCGATATTTGGAGACTTGGCAACTGACTCATATTTATGATGGGTTGTGACCTTCTGACAAGCTAAGTTAACAACTGCAGTGATTCACTTAACAACTACGGCAAAAATTGGAGGCTTCACTGGTCTGTTTAGCAATGGCTGTTTGGGGCTACATTGGGATTGTAAGGTACTAACACCACTCTATAAAGCCTTAGTCAGACCACACCTGGAGTACTGCATGCAGTTTTGGTCACCACACTATAAAAAAAGATGTTGAGACTCTAGAAAGAGTGCAAAGAGCAACCAGGATGATGAGGGGACTGGAAGCTAAAACATATGAAGAACCATTGGAAGGAAGTGGGCATGGCTGGTCTAGTGAAGAGAAGGACCAGGGGAGACAGGAGAACAGTCATCCAATATTTAAGGGGCTGCCACAGTGAGGAAGGAGGTCAACCTGTTTTCATGAAGGCACATGAAAGCCAGACAAGGAATAACAGATGGAAACTGATCAAGGTGAGATTCAACCTTGAAATAAGGAGAAATTTTCTGACAGTGAGAACCATCAACCGATGGAACAGAAGTTGCGGGAGCTTCATCACTGGAGGCTTTCAAGAAGAGACTGGACTGCCATCTGTCAGAAATGGTGTAAGGTCTCCCGCTTGGGCGGGGGGTTGGACTAGATGACCCATAAGATCCCTTCCAACTCTAATTATCTGTTAAGTTAAAAACTACTCATACCGCTTATTTGGAAATCCCGGTTTGTAAGGTGCAGTTGTGTGCAGAGGTGTGAACACCCCACACATATAAAAGTCTGAATGCAGCCCTCTGAAATATGTCCCACCTGCAATAGGAACTTTTCATCCAATTCTGCCTTGATAAATATTGATCTGTCCTTCCATTTTCAAAGCTGCAATAAGCAGGTGTCTTGTACATAATTGTCTGAAATTTAGTAGGTTATCCTCAAAAGGAATCCATCCATATCTGTCTGTCTGTCTGTCTGTCTGTCTGTTTGTCCATCTATCTAACCATCCATTTATCCACCCACCCATCTATCTATTTGTCTATCCATCTATCTATCTATCTATCTATCTATCTATCTATCTATCTATCTATCTATCTATCTATCTATCTATCTATCTATCTATCTATCTATCCATCCCTATCCATCTATCTCCACATCTGTCTGTCCTCTCTACAGTATTTAATAAATATCTGTGCTTAGAATGTAGTTGTTGTCAATGCAAAGCCTCTGAATCCTAATGTTTTGCTCTATAAATGGAATAAGCATCCATGAGTGCAATTTTCCTTCCACTTATGGAACAAAACTTTAAGATCTAAATCAATAATTATGCAGGTTAATTTATTGGATTGCTTTAATCTGTTTATTTGTTTATTTATTTGTGGATGCGTGTGTGAGGGAAGGAAAGCAATCCCTGGGGCTCTGCTTCCCAGAATAGAAATTGATTTCTAAATAAAAATAAAATATTTTGGTACCTGTTTTGTCTATAAATTGGGGTTAAGATGATGTGTTTCAATACAGCACAGAGCTCCTGTTTGTTTAATGATTGCCCAGAGAGTGAGTTGAGTATCAATCAATCAATCTGAGAGCAGCAAACTGGATTTCTGGGACTGGGAGAGAGGAGGGAGGGGGAGGGGGAGGCACAAAGCATCCAGGGAGCATGAACTTCAGTATTTCTCCATTTAAAAATGATCCATTGGGTGAATGCCTATCTACAATGGCTTCATTCTTCAGGAAACATCCATAAACTAGCTTCAAGCTTCTGGTTTTGAACTCTCGGTGTCCTCTTCTGGGTCTGCCTAACCCCTCCCCAGTTCCTTTCCACCATCAGCCTCTTGTCAAGGAAAGGAAGGCTTAATTGATCAACTTCTGCCAGCAGCCTTGAGAAAGTTGATTCAGATATTGACTTCAAAGGAGCTGGTTTAACCATGTTCCAGAGGCAGCAAGGGCTGAACATCAAAGCTATTAACCTCTGACCTTCCCAGTTGGCGAGATATCAGAAGAGCAGTAATTAGGAAGTCAATTGGAATCACATGTCTCACTTACACCAGCAATGTCAATCAATAGTGGTGGTGACAGATTCATTAGGCTAAGCCTTGCAGCTCCAGCTAGTAACAGCCTCATAAAATACACTTTTGGAGCAAGACAGAGGAGGGGCAGAGAACCAGCCAGAAGAACTTACTAGCATGACGATATCTGGTGACAGGGATGTGATCAATTTATCAGGAGTTACCACATCGGATCACCCTTAGCATAGGATCCTGATTTTTTTTAAAGAAGTAATGATTAATTTTTTTTTAATGCCTCTTTTTTTAAAAGTCCCTTTTTCCTCTTTCCCAATAGGGCATTTTTTTGCAAACATCAACTTCTTTTGGAAAAGAATTAATGACGGTAAACTTTGAATGGTTACTTAATGTTGAAACAAAACTTTTATCAACAAGAGATTTAAAGCCCATGTCATACTGCACCAACGGATGCAAAGAGGATGTAAAATGGACAAAAAAGCTTGCCATCCATTGGTTAACGCGATGTACTCACTGCCTCCGTTTTGCTTCCTCTCTATCCGTCCAGCATCCATCTGTTGATGTTTCATCCACTCAGAAAGTTTTGGGCTGCCCAAAACTTTTGCGCGAAAAATGTATCCAATTCATCCGTTCTGCATCCGCTACGCATCCGCTACGCATCCGCTACGCATCCGCTACGCATCCGTTCTGCATCCGTTACGCATCCACTATATCCGCTAGGCATCCGTTCCGCATCCGCACAACTCGCATCCGCTTGGACACAGGGAGGAAGCGGAACGGACGCAGAACGGATGCAGAACGGATGCAGAATGGATGCAGCACAGAAACAAAGCGTTTAAAACGGAAAAAATGTTCGAAGAGGGGACCTATCTCGAATATTAAGGATGTCTACAGGATGCCTAGAAGATGCCTAGAGGATGCCTAGAGGATGCAAAGGGACACCTATACTGCCTATAAAAAGGGGGAGCAACTCGTCTGCATCTCACTTTCAGACCAGCAGCCCAGCTGTGCAGACCTCTGCAGCCTTCATCTGACTCTTCCTCTTCCACAGCATCCAGTCATGTCCACCGTAGATCGTAACAAAGTCCTTTTGGCAGCCACCATCCTTCTGCAACAGTGCAAAGCCATCTACAGGCTCTGTGAACTCTACTACGGGAAGAAAAGGAGGCAGCCAAGAAGCGTCTGGGTCCGAAGATGGATCGGGAGAAGAGCAGAGTACGGACTGTACAACAAGCTGATGGTGGAGCTCAGGAACGAAGACACTCGGGCATTCCAGAACTTCATGAGGATGCCTCCAGCCATGTTTGACGAAGTTGTGCAGTGGCTGACACCCAGGTTGACCAAGGCAAACACCAACTTCCGGCCCAGCCTGGACCCTGGGCTCAAGGTGGCACTCACTCTGTGCCACCTGGCCTCAGGGACCACCTACAGGAGCATGCAGTACGGCTGGAGGGTGCCACACAATACCATCAGCATTGTGGTCAGAGAAGTGGTGCAGGCCATCATCGAAGAATACCTGCAGGAGCTCCTCCAGTGCCCCTCCACTGATGAAGGATGGAAGAAAGTTGCAGAGCAGTGGTATCAGAGGTGGAACTTCCCCCACACCGTTGGAGCCATAGATGGGAAGCACGTGGCCTGCAAAGCACCAGCCAAGTCAGGCTCCACTTATTTCAACTACAAGGGCTTCTTCAGCATCGTCCTCTTTGCCATGGTCAATGCTGACTACAACTTCATGTACATCGATGCTTCAGACAGCGGCTTGTGTTCAGATGCCCAGGTATACAACGCCAGTCACCTCAAGGAGGGGCTGGAAGGTAACTTCATCATGGGCTTTCCAGATCCAGACCCCCTGCCCAACGACACGCAAGATGTGCCCTACTTCATCGTGGGGGATGACGCCTTCTCCCTCAGAACCTACCTCATGAAGCCCTACACCTCCAGACTCCTCACCCGTGAAGAGAGGATCTTCAACTACAGGCTGTCCAGGGCAAGGCGGGTGGTGGAGAACACCTTTGGCATCCTGGCCAACAGGTTCCAGGTGCTTCTCACCACCATGCAGCATCGCCCAGAGACCGTAAGGTGGATCGTGGAAGCTTGCTACATCCTGCACAATCTCATGCGCACCCGCTATCCGGTCTTGCAGAACAGGCTCGTGGACCTCCAACAAGGCAATGGGGACATGGAGCCTGGGGAATGGAGGCAAGGGCGAAACCTGATAGACACTGAGGATGTGCAAGGCCCCAACAGAGCCTCACGTCAAGGGAAGAAGCAGCGCAACCTCCTGAGACACTGGTGCAACTCCCCAGCTGGAGCAGTGGAGTGGCAAGACAGGATGATAGATGATTAATGGATGCTTCCTTCAGCCTGTCTCATCACACTGATGAGATTGGGCCATGTATGTTCGGTGGGCCTACAATGAATAGGGCGTTTAATAAAGAGTTGTGTTTGTGTTGACATGTGTGGATGATCATTACATTATTATTGATAATAAAGGGCCATAGGTGTGGCACCAGGGAGGGTGGACCATACAGTCCCACTATGCTTGCACTGGAGGCTTATCTATCCCACAGCTATCCTTACCCATCCCACAGCTTACCCATCCCAAAGGTATCCCTGCCCATCCCACTGCTATCTTAACCCATCCCACAAGCATGCAAAGGCTTAAACCATTGCTAAAAGTTTCCACCAAGACTTTATTAAAAAAAAGAAATGAAGCAAGTGTGTGAATCAAAGATAAACTTTATTGAACAACAAGCTGTAAAACAAAAATGACCCAAGTCAAGTGTCCAAATAAAGTCCACAGGTAGCCAGCTACCCAGTCTCTGGCACTCTTATTGGTCACTCGGAGGTGTGTCCAGTCTCAGGGGTGAAGGGTCCAGGTGCTGTGGAGGTGGGTGGTGCTGGAGTGCTGGTCTGAAGCACCACTGGGGTGCCTGGCCCTGAGAGGACAACAGGTGATGGTGTGTTGAGAAAGCTCTCAGACAGCTGGCTCAGACCCGCGATGCTGAGAGGTCCTTCCTCCATGCCATGGGGTGTCAGCCCCAGTACTGATGACAGATGTACTGAGGCCGGGCTTGGCTGTGGGGTGGAGGAAGGAGTAATGTAGTGGGGCTGTCTGATCTGCAGCTGGGTGAGGACTGGCGTGGGTGGCATCGGTGGTGTGGGTGGCATCGCTGTCGTTGGTGGCATCATTGGCGTGGCTGGCATCGGTGGCATCAGTGGAACCGGTGGCAACGGTGTCGCCCAATGACTCTATGCCTGGGCTGGGAAGGGCTGCTGTCTGTGCTGCTGGACCTCCTGGTAGCCATAGCCCTGGTAGGTGAGGGGCTGTGGGAAGCCTTGGAATGGGAGGGACATCACCTGGGGTGGAGGTGGAGGAGCAGACCTGGACTGGGTGGGAGCAGGTTCCTCTGGGTCTGGAGGGTTGTGAAGCAGCTCAGTGATCCGGTCCTTCACCACCTGGTACTGGGGTTCCTCCATGTTCTTGAGGGTCTGGTTGACATAGGTGAGGAAGGGCTTGCGGTTGGAGGATGAGGAGTCGGTGCTGACCAGCTGAGAGAGGAGATCTATACTGGTGCAGATGTTGTCCCTGATCTCCAGCAGGACAGTGTGGCTCTGCCCCTCCTGCTGTCTGGCTCTCTGCCTTTCTGTGGAGGCGGAGCTGGGGGGGGTGGATGCGGCTATGACTGTGGTGGACTCGATGTCTCCTTTCTCCCACCGCACCAGGGAGTCCTCCACACGCTCCACCACGGTGACAACAGCTGTCCGTGGGTTCTCCGCTGTGGCACGCTCCACAGAAACCTGCCTGGAGACAGGGACTGACTCTCGGCCGGGAGAGTACTGGGTCGCAGGAGGCTGCCGGAGAGAGAGGGTAGACAGAGGGGCTCCTGGTGCTCCTCGGTGGCGGATCTCACCCTCCAGGAAGCTGCACCTGGCCATGACATAGGTCTCTCTGTCCATCAGCTTTACTGTGGCCTGGCCAGATTTCTTCAGGTTCAGCTTCCCGTACCAGGTGTGCATATGTTTCCACCAGCTGAGGAGCACCTCCGAAGTGTAACCCATACTCTCCGCCCTCTCTCTCCAAGCAGCCTGCTTCCGCTTGGTGTCCCTATACAGCCGGTGTCCCTTCCGCCACAGATAGTCATTCTCTCTCAGCCACTCCAGCATCTCATCCTTGTGTTCCTCCTCAATGAAGTATTGCCTCCTCTCCCGTCCCCGCATACGCCTCTTCCTCCCTTTGGCAGGACCAGATGGGCCCTCATCAGAGGGGCTCCCAAGTGGTAGGTGCTGCTACTCCACACCAGCAGCAGCAGCAGCACCAGCAGGATCATCATCATCATCATTATCATCATCATCATCACCAGCAGGATCATAATCAGCAGCAGCAGCAGGATCATCATCATCAGCAGCAGCAGCAGCAGCAGGATCATCATCATTGTTCTGTATGTAAAGTGGATGACTCCAAATCTACCATTCTGATTGGCTAAGAAAAAGAACAGTGGATTGGTTCACTAGGAACCAATCCAAAGAGCTGCCAAAAAGGCGGCAAATCCAAATAACTGCCATTGGCTGCAAGCAGGCAAGCCAGCCTGTATAAAAGGGCTGGCCCCGGCTTCAGCCGGCGTTCCGTTACTGACTGGTTATAATAAAAGTATTTGTTGTTGGAACCCGGTCTACCTCGTGTGTTTTCCGAACGAAACAATCATTATCATCATCAGCAGCAGCAGCAGCAGGAGGAGGATCAGCAGGACCAGGATCAGCAGCAGCAGAGTAATCACCAGGAGCCCCAGCAGCACCAGCACCAGCAGCACCAGCAGCACCAGGAGCATGAGCAGGACCAGGTGCACGAGCAGGACGAACAGGACGAGTAAGACCAGGAGCACGAGCAGTACGAGCAGTATGAGCAAGTCCAGGAGCACGAGCAGGACGAGCAAGTCCAGGAGCATGAGCAGGACCAGCAGGACCAGCAGCAGCTTCAGCAGAGTACGCAGCAGCAGAAGCACCACCGCCAGGAGCAGCTTCAGCAGAAGCTCCAGCACCAGAAGAACGAGCCCGAGCAGCAGAAGCTCCAGCAGAAGCAGAGTCAGGGACAGGGGCCGGGAGGGTGGCCCTGTCCCTCTTGCCAGGGATGGCGGCAGGTTGCTGAGACTTTCGCTTCTTCCCCATGGTTGTGGGGTTGCTGGCTGGCAGGAAGCCTGGCAGGAAGGCTGGCACCAAGGCTGGCAGGAAGCCTGGCAGGAAGGCTGGCAGGAAGCCTGGCAGGAAGGCTGGCAGGAAGCCTGGCAGGAAGGCTGGCAGGAAGGCTGGCAGGCAGGCAGGCAGCAAGGCTGGCAAGCAGGCAGGCACCAAGGCTGGCAGGCAGACTGGCTGGCAGGGAGGCTGGAAGGCAGGCTGGCAGCAAGGCTGGCAGGCAGGCAGACAGCAAGGCTGGCAGGGAGGCTGGCCAGGAGGCTTGGAGGCAGGCTGGCAGCAAGGCTGGCAGCAAGGCTGGCAGCAAGGCTTGCAGGCAGGCATGCAGGCAGGGCAGGCAAGGACATGATGTATCCTGCAGCAGGTCTTTCCTCCGAATGCTGGCCACGTGCGAGCTGCTTCCCTTTATATCCGGGGGGGTTGCGCAATGCATCCCCCCGCATGTGCAATTAACGCTCGGCATCCATTAGGCTTCTGCCGTGCATCCGCTAGGCTTCCGCTCTGCATCTACTTCATTCGCTGTGCATCTGTTCTGCATCCGCTGTATCCGTTCCGCGTCCGCTTTGCTGAGACCCCCCAGAAGCCCTGCGGATGTGCCATCCGCTCCCATCCGCTTCCATCCGCTAGGCTTCCCTTCCGCATCCGTGTTATCCGCTCCGGTTATGCAAATTTTTGCCCCTTTTGAGAGCGGATAACAATGGATGGAACATTTTGCTCATCCGTTGTGTCCGTTTTGCATCCGCTGGGCAGTGTGACAGGGCCTTAAGAATCAATTGGAATAGAGTGGGAAAGGACCTTGGAGGTCTTCTAGTCCAACCCCCTGCTTAAGCAGGAGACCCTGTACCATTTCAGACAAATAAATGGTTGTCCAATCTCCTCTTAAAACCCTCCAGCGATGAAGCACCCACAATTTCTAAAGGCAAGCTGTTCCACTGGTTAAGTGTCCTCACTGTTAGGAAATTTGTGTTTAGTTCTAGGTTGCTTCTCTCCTTGATTAATTTCTATCCATTATTTCTTGTCTTGCTTTCTGGTGCTTTGGAAAATAAGTTGACCCCCTTTTCTTTGTGACAGCCACTCAAATACTGAGTTACTGCTATCATGTCCCCCCAGTCCTTTTTTTCTCTAGACTAGCCAAACCCAAATCCTGCTACCATTCTTTATATGGTTTAGTCTCCAGGCCTTTCAATATCTTAATTGCTCTTCTCTGCACTTTTTCCAAAGTCTCAACATCCTTTTTAGTAATGTGGTGACCAAAACTGGATGCAGTTTTCCAGCTGTGGCCTTATTAAGCAGTACTTATACTCCAAGATAGGAGACAATCTGAAAATGGTTCTCCTAAAGCAGCAAGGTTTTAGGAATTCCTCCCCTTAATCCTAAAATCCTTGGGAGGAAGAATTTTTACACGGACCCTTATGTATAATAAGATGATTTTCCTTTGTTAGGATTGTAAAAAAAACATTTCTCTGAATTCTATAATTAGTAAGCAGCCAAAAAAGCTAATACAACCCTGGTGTCAACCCTAAAGCTGATCTGGATGAAGCCATCTTGGAGCCTTAGTGTTGCCACAATGGAGCTGAGGAATAGGGAGGGAGGAGTAGAGATAGCTGGGGTTGTGTAGTCAAAATAAAATGCTTTCCAGGGGTGGGATTCAAAAATCCCAGCAACCGGTTCGCTGCACGGTTGCTGGGTAGGTATGCCCTTGGTGGGCATGACCTACCGGAACTTCCCTTGGGCCTCTGGGTGGGGTATTTTTTGCCTTCTCAAGGGTCCAGAGGCTTCCCTCAGGCCTCTGGGAGGGCGAAAATGGCCTCCCCTGGGCCCCAGAGGCCCTCTGGAAGCCAGAAACAGGCCCGTTTCCGGACTTCCAGTACTTCCGAGAAGCCTATTTTTCATCTTCCCAGAGTCCGGAGGCTTCCTTTGGGCCTCTGGGAGGGCAAAAATGGATGCCCCCGGGCTCTGGAGGACCTCCAGAAGCTAGAAACAGGCCCATTTCCGGACCTCCTGTACTTCCAGGAGGCCTGTTTTTCACCTTCCCAAGTGTCCAGAGCCTTCCCTTGGGTCTCTGGGAGGGCAAAAATGGCCTCCCCCAGGCTCTGGAGGACCTCCAGAAGCCAGACAGGCCCATTTCTGGACTTCTAGTACTTCTGGAAGGACTGTTTTCCCTCTCCCAGAGCCTCCACACTTACCTGCATCAAAAATGGGCCATTTGGAGACTCCTGGGAGGGGAGAGGCAGGGTGGGTGCAGCCAGCCAATTAGTTCAAATACCAGTTTGGTGAATCAGATGCAAATTTAACATCTGGTTCGCCTGAACTGGTCCAAACCTGTAGAATCCCATCCCTGATGCTTTCCCTTGGGAACCAAGGACATTCTCACACCTGGTCGGAGGAAAAAGGAGTGGTGTCACCAGACCTGCAGATGCGGCCATGTGACTGACCGTTTGGGTTTTTAGGGGGAAACTTTTTATTAGGTGAAAAGCAAGGGGCCTCTCAGAGTTGGTTTTCACCAGATATGTGCCAACTTGATATTTCCAATAAAGCTTTTCTTTGAGGAATTCACCTGCCTTGGAGTTTTTTTTGCTTGCAATGGATCTACTACTTGGAACCCTGACACCTGGGTTGTGTAAACAGAGGCATAAAATCAAAATCATGTGAAGCATTAGTACCGCTTTATAAATCCTTCATCACTGGAGATTTTTAAAAAGAGACTGGACAGTCAGCCTAAAAATGGTATAAGGGCCGTGATGGCGAACCTATGGCCTACATGCCAGTAGTGGCACACAGAGGCACTTCTGCCGGCACATGAGAGGTCATCTGGAAGAGTCCCACTGCTCAAGCATGTGTGCCACCCGCCCGAAAGCTGATTTTTGGGTATCTGGCATGCATGAGCGGGGGGGTGGGGGGTTGCAGGAGACATGTGTGCATGCGCAGAGACACATGGGGCACACAGGGGGTCATGTGTGCATGAGCATGGGGCATGGGGGGCTCTGCGCGCATTGCCTTCTGGGTGCTGGTGCACAAGCATGCATGTGTAAGCAATTTTCGGCATGGGAGCCCCAAAAGATTACCCACCATTGGTATAGGATCTCCTGCTTAAGCAGGGGGCTGGACTAGAAGACCTCCAAGGTTCTGTTCTGTTCTATTCTATTCTATTCTATTTTATTCTATTCTATTCTATTCCATTCCATTCCTTATTTTCTGTTCTATTCTATTCTATTCTATTCTATTCTATTCTATTCTATTCTATTCTATTCTATTCTATTCTATTCTTCATCCAATATCTATTCTATTCTATTCTTCATCCAATATCTATTCTATTCTATTCTATTCTATTCTATTCTATTCTATTCTATTC
>BLBF01000010.1:3806084-3820944 GCA_015471245.1 Laticauda colubrina
TATTCTATTCTATTCTATTCTATTCTATTCTATTCTATTCTATTCTACTTTACTCTCCTCTCCTCTTGCCAGTAGGAGTTTTCCCACCCAATTGTTAACTGCAATGTAGGAGAACATTTTCTCACTATCATGACAGGGAAAGCAAACACAGCCCCTTCTTTTCTTTGCTCCTGATATAAATCAGCCCACACACTTAGAGGTGAAAAGGGGAAAAATATCCAGTGACATTTTGCAAACAATCACTCCATGTACAAAATCTCTAACTATTCTTCTTCAAAACTGCCTCAGTTGTCCTTCGGGGCTGACGTGGGAGCCAAATTGTAGGAGACCCTGAAGTATGGGAGGTTCTGCTCTTGAGTAAATCTGTGCTTAGAATCAGGAGCAGTCCTAGGCTATATTAATAGAGGGATAGAATCAGGGTCACATATATATATATATATATATATTAATAAGACCTTATAAACTGGTGGGCTGCTACTGGTTTGGACCGGTTCAGCCATACTGGTAGTTCTGACCACAAGCTGGGCCCACCCACCTGCCCTGGTGCTATCCTTTCCTATATATCCGGCTTGCTCGCTCCATCTATGCAGCCCAGCTGCTTTCGCACCTGCCCTGCTCAACTCACTGCACTAACACATGCAGGAAATCTCCGTGTTTTTTGCAGCTGCATGCAAGTGGACAGGCAGGCACATGCACGCATGCTCACATTTTCAGTTCTGCACTAGGCAAACCGGTTGTTACTGGATGTGCAGCCTACCTCTGCTTATAAATGCCTCAGGAAGACCACACTTGGAGGACTACCTCCAGTTTTGATTGCCATGATATAAAAAGATGTTGAGACTCTGGAATGAGTGCAGAGAAGAGCAACAAAGATGATTAGGGGACTGGAGGCTCAAACATGTGAAGAACAGTTTCAGGAATTGGGTATGTCTAGTTTAATGATAAGGATTAGGGATGATATAATAGCAGTCTTCCAATATTTGAGGAACTGCGGTGGTAGGATTCAAATTTTTTTACTACTGTTTCTGTGGGCCTGGCTTGGTGGACGTGGCTTGGAGTGGCTTAGCTTGGTGGCCATTGCAGGGGAGGGATACTGCAAAATTTCCATTCCCATCCCACTCCAGGGGAAGGATACTGTAAAATCTAAACCAAACTAAACTAAAAACTAAACTAAACTAAACTAAACTAAACTAAACTAAACTAAACTAAACTAAACTAAACGTTACAGCAAAATCCCCATTCCCTCCCCCCTCCACTAACCTGCTGTCCAGCTCCATTTTCCTTTGCAGGGCAACAAAAGAAGACCCAACCGATGGGACTCGATGGGAGGCAGAGAAGAGATGGGGGCAGGACCAGTCAGAGGGGGCATTTGCCAGTTCGGAACTAGTAGTTTTGGTGATTACTTGACCCCGCCCACCCATCCCTTCCCTTCCTTTATTTCTCTGTTTTGCAACCCAACTGATTTGTGTGGCCCAGCAGATTTCCGCGCCTCAGCTGTTGTTCTCACTGGAGCTGCAACAGAAGTTTTAGAGCTGAAATTGAGTGGTTTGCAAATGCTGTGTATGCACGCGAAATGTGAGCTCACCAAACCGGTTGAATCCCACCACCGCCTTGACACCAGTCTTACATAAGGCTCTTTTCTACAATTACCTCATTAGGGAGCTTAGGATGAGAATGACCACTGACCAAAGGTCACCCAATAACAGGATTCCAAATCTGGTTGCTTTCCTGTTCCTTGACACGCTGGTTCTCTTTAAAAGTAAGGACTTGGCAATCTTTTACAGCTAATTTTGGAATCCTAAAGAATCCTGGAAACTAAAGAAGGAGTTTAGTATATTCCTTAAGGCGGGGTCTCTTGAAATAAATTGAAGTGCTTCTTTTCCAGCTGAATTGAATTGCTGTTTATGAGATAAGCTATCAATAGACCCCCGTTGTTGATGTCCAATATCCTCTTGGTTGTTGAGGTCTAATAACCTTTTCATTCATTTCCCAGCCTCCTCCTTCCCCCATCTCTTTGAATGTTCTGAAGTCTTCAGATCCCAAGCTTTCAACTAGCAGTTTAATGGGTCATAAAAGTAAGAAATGCAATCAGAAATAAAGTCTTAGTTCCAAGAGAAAAGAATTCCCACCAGCAGCCCAAGTTCACGGAAGAGAGACATGGCAACATTCATCAAGAGTCAAGGTTTCCAAGAAAGCTTCACTGAGGGAGCACAGTTTAGAGCAAGTTACCTGTGCCAGACAGAGCTCAGGTGGGACCTTAAATACAGGAAGCTTTCAGATAGTGCCTGAACAGAGCTGGCATGAGCTAAACCCAATTTCCAGGACCTGGTTACATCTGTGTTGGCCTGTGCCAGGTACTTGTTTGTTCAGTTTATCTCTCTCTCTCTCTCTCTTTTTTATTAAACTTTATTAGTCTTTTATGTCTTTTAAAAACAAAACTGTAATCATTACATTAACAGTTCTGTGACATCGATCTCGTACATTTCTATCTTTTGTGCATATTTACAAATATATATAATTTGTGCAAATATATACATTTAATCTATAAATTGCTTATCTTAAATTCCTTCATTTTTCCTCTGTCTTAATTCAATCCAATTATACCATTTTTCCCAGATTTTGTAATATTCAGACTCATCTTTCTCTTATAACATTAAGGTCGGTTTGTCCATTTCAGCACATGTCATAATTTTTTGAATGATCAATTCATCTGGGGGAATAAAGTTGTGCTTCCAGCATTGAGCATAAGCTATTTTGGCAGCCATTCCAATGTGTAATACAATATTTATTGAATATAATTATTTGATTTGTCAATCGCTTGCAAGATAATAGATATAAGTATAAACATGAGTAAGAATACAGGAAATAGGTATGAATAAATGGGGACAATAGGACAGGGACGGTAGGCATGATGGTGCACTTATGCACACCCCTTACAGACCTCTTAGGAATGGGGTGAGGTTAATAGTGGATAGTTTAAGGTTAAAGGAGTGGGAGTTAGAGGATGTAACAACAGAGTCAGGTAGTGCATTCCAGGCATTGACCACTCTGTTGCTGAAGTCTTTCTGCAGTCAAGTTTGAAGTGATTTACATTGAGTTTAATGTAAAGTACATTGAGTTTAATGTTTGAAGCGATTTACATTGAGTTTGTATCTGTTGTGTGCTCTTGTATTGTTGTGGTTGAAGCTGAAGTAGTCATTGACTGGTAGGACATTAAAGCAGATAATTTTGTGTGCTACGCTTAAGTCTAACCGTAGGCAGTGTATTTCAAGGTTGTCCAAGCCCAAAATCTATATAAAATATATTTTAGGTTTTTTCCATATTTCTTTTTAAATATCCCTAACAAGAATAATCCTGGTTCCAATTCTATTTGATCCTTAAGAATTTCTTCCAGGCAATATTTAATTTTAAGCCAGTATTTCTGGGCCTCAGGACAAGACCATCACATATGATAGAAAGTACCCTCTTTCTTTCTACATTTCCAACATGCCGGACTCGTGTTGGGGTATATCTTCGCCAATCTCGCTGGGGGCAGATACCATCTATAGAACATCTTATAAATATTCTTTTTGTATATTCAGCTTATCTCTCTTCAGACATCTTCTCTGGGATTCTTCACAGGAAGATGGCAACATGCCTAGAGGTTGGGTGAGGAGATGCAGCTCAAGATCTGAATCACAAAGGTCAAAAGTAGATGCCTTCTCATCACTAAATGTCTATGGAGATTCTCGGTCTTCCAGGTCATGGTTGTCCCAAAGGTGCTTTTTTCAAGAGGCAACTGGACTTTCTGTTTTTTCTTTGAAAACAAAATTCTCTAATGCTTTTGGACTTGACTTGGATGGTCACATTTTCCCAGTTGAAACTATGGTTAAGACTTAACTATGGCCCATGTCCAAGGGCCCCTCGTTTCAACCTTGGACTTCAAATATTCTTCTTTATAGGTGAAAGATTGTCATTCAGATTCTATGTCAACGTAAGAAACCATGAGCTCAAATTTGGACCTGGCGTAGAAAAGAAAAGCTGAAGCATAAAGACATATTGCAAACAAAGTGTATAACTTCTGGTATATTACTGCTTAATCTTAACATAATTATTCTC
Organism: Laticauda colubrina; assembly: GCA_015471245.1. Taxonomy (NCBI): domain Eukaryota; kingdom Metazoa; phylum Chordata; class Lepidosauria; order Squamata; family Elapidae; genus Laticauda; species Laticauda colubrina. The sequence continues at coordinate 3,810,183 of BLBF01000010.1, forward strand.
ATCCTTTTATTTGATTAACTTCTAATGGTTCCTCTTGGTGTGAAAGGTCCCAGACTGATCATTTGATTTTAGTGTATGCTATAATTACCGATAATGTTCTTTTGCAAGACAATTTAATGATAACCACATAACGGCCTATATGAGCAAAGCTGCAGGGTTTCAACGCTTTTCAGCAATATAAAATACATTAGACTAAAACAAACCATCAACATGACAGGGAATGCTTGATTTACACCAAGGACTATGTTCATGAGATGTTGTGGAATTTCCACCCATATTTTCCCCTCCTTTGCAAGACCCAGTAATAGAGCTGAATGATCTGTTCCTCGGAGGAGAAGACATGATCATCAGTGTGGCAGGTGTGATCTACAACAAACTCTAGGGCAGAGGTAGAGAACTATGGCCCCTTTATGATTTCTGGACTTCAATTCCCAAAATATCTGGGAATTGGGAGTCCACAAGTCATAAAAGGGCCATAGTCCCCCATTCCTTCTCTAGGGGAAAGCCACCTCTGGAACATCAATCTGAAAGGAAGGCAGAGTTGGAAAGCTAAATCTTAAAGGTTGTTGAAAGCCTTGTGCACCCCAAGACTAAAACACCCAGAGCAGCATGGAATATGGAGTGCAATGCAGTGAACGATGAGAAGATCTGTTTATTAGGGAAACAAAACAGCCAGTTCATAAACACATGGTGCAACATAGGAGAACAAACCCATCAGGAGAAGATTCAGGAGTCCATCTGCATTTAAAAGACAAAGGCCACCCTTTTGAAGATGGCAAAGTCCACATTTTGGACAGAGAGGACTGCTGGTTTGAAAGAGTCAAAGAGGCCATCTATGTCAAAAATAAACAGCCCTCTCTCCAGGGGTGGGATTCAAATTTGTTAACAACCAGTTCTGTGGGTGTGGCCTAATTTGTGGGTGTGACTTGCTGGTCATGTGACTGGGTGGGCATGGATTTCTGCCTGGACATGGCTTGGTGGTCATGTGACTGGCTGGGCATGCCTTGTATGTAAATATTATAAATATTTATGTAAATATTGAATTTTTTTATTCAATAGAAAGAGCAACTTTTACCCAAAATCAGGCAAAGCAGGCAGGCAGATTGAGTTGCTCACAGAATCACAGATTCATTTAGAGATATATGATTCTGCAATCTGCTACCTGAGTCTACACTGAAAACTAGAAGTCCTAAGGAAGGTTCAGCTCTGCTTTTAGATTAGCTAGAAAGCAAGAAATCCAGTGATTTCCTGCTTTCTCACTAATCTAAATCTTCTGGCACAGCAGAGGGAAAAAAGGAAAAAGAGCAACTTACCAAACCTAGGCAAGTTTGATGGCGCACATGCCAGGTAAGGCGTGAGTAAATGGGATGGGGAGGAGAGGGTGCCAGCCAGTGGCATGATTTGCTGGTTCTCTGAACTGGGCAGAATCATAACAACTGGTTCTATAGAACTGGACCAACCAGGTAGAATCCCACCCCTGCCTTCCTCAACAGAGGGGAAGGGATATGACATCATCTATCTCCAGTTTACCACATAGTCTTTCCTTAGTTCCAAGAAGGTTCCACATTCATTTGCACTACTTAGGTGGCCCTGAGGACACAGATAAATAGAATTCTCTACGCCTTCAAGCTCGAAATTCTGGGCGTGGACAATCTGGAATTGTGCCACCTGCAGTGTAGTCTAAGCATCATTCACAAAATTGTCTGCTATAATATCTTGCCTGTCAATGACTTCTTCAGTTTCAATCACAATAATACAGGGGCAAACAACTGATACAAATTCAAGGTAAACTTCTCCAAACTCGATTGCAAAAAACATGACTTCAGCAACAGCAGAGTGGTCAATGCCTGGAACGCCCTACCTGACTCCGTTGTTACAGCCTCAACCCCTCACAGCTTCAACCTCAAACTGTCTACTGTGGACCTCACCCCATTCCTAAGAGGTCCTTAAAGGGGGTATGCATAAGCGCACCAGTGTGCCTACTGTCCCTGTCTTACTGTCCCCATTTATCTGTATTTACTCCCTTGGTTCTTGTTTATGTATACCTATACTTGTTATCTTGTACATGTTTGACAAATAAATAAATAAAATAAAATAAGTAAACCACCAGGTGGTCTCAACAACTCTCTAAAAGAATGCAGATGATCAGCCTTCTTAAAGGAATATAAATCCTTCCATTCCCAACCATACATCAGAGCTCAAGAAGCTTCTTGGATGAGAAGCAAAAGTCTTCAAAGAAAAAACAGGAAGTCCAGTTGCATTTTGAAAAAGCACCTTTGGGACTGTTGAAAGCCTTGAATAATAACATCTATTTATTTATTTAATCTCTATAGCCTCCCATCACAAATCAATGACCCTGGACAGCTTACAAGTAAAAAAAAGATAAATACAATTAATTTAAAACAATGCAATTAAAAAAAAATAAAAACAATGAAAACACATCCAAAATAAATACACACAGCCACCAAAATGCTTGGCCAGTTAACAATACAGATAGTCCTTGATTTATGACTACAGTTGAGCCCAACATTTCTGGGGCTAAGTGAGACAGTTGTAAATTGAATTTTGCCCCATTTGATGACCTTTCTTGCCACAGTCATTAAGCAAATCACTGCAGTTGTTAAGTTAGTAACATGGTGGTTAAATGAATCCCTATTGACTTTGCTGGTCAGATGGTCATAAAAGATGATCACATGACTCTGGGACACTGCAACCATCATAAATATGAGTCAATTGCCAAGCAGCTGAATTTTGATCACATGACCATTGGGACAATGCAAGGTGAGTGTAAGAAAATGGTCCTAAGTCACTTTTTTTCAGTGCTGTTGAATTTTGAACAGTCACTAATTGAACTGTTGTAAATCAAGGATTACCTCTATTCCATCACCTAGAATTGACAAGCTCAAGGTTGTCTTCCATCCTTCTGAGGTGAGTAAAATGAGGACCCAGACTGTTGGGGGCAAGAGCCTGACCCTGTAAACTGCTTAGAGAGGGATGTAAAGCACTGTGAGATGGTATATACGTCAAAGTTTGATTGCTATGATGCCATGCATTTATTTATTTATTCAATCTCTATAGCCACTCATCTCAATCAATATCTGGGCAGCTTTCCATTAAAAAAAATACAATTAAAATAATAAAAAATACATTTAAAAATAAATATAAATATACAGCAGCCAAGATACTCGGCTGGTTAATAATAAAGCCTGAAAACAGGGCCCTTTGCACAATAAGCACTCCAGAACCTGGGAACATAGCCAAGTTTTGAGAGCCTTATGAATGACTGAAAGGCTTAGCATTACATCTGTCCAAGGGAGAGCTGCTGGGGGGTTGCAAGGGTTCAGGAGAGCCCCTAGCTAAGATACTATGCAGTTCGTAGAACCCCCAAATCCCACTCCTGGTTGGCCCCGCCCACCCCTCCTCTCCCAAAAGTCCCCATGCAGCCCGTTTGGGATGCAGATAAGTGCAAGGTGTGCGCAGAGGCTCAGGGAGGGTGGAAGTTAGAGAAGGCTGGAAATGAGCCCATTTCTAGCTTTCAGAAAGCCTCCAGAGCCTGAGGAGGCCATTTTCGAGGGAAGCCTCCGGAGCCTGGGAAGGGCAAAAACGCCCCCCCCCATTGTGGTGCAGGAGGCCAACTAGGCCACACCCACCATGGCCATGCCCACCCAGCAACTGGGCAGAGAACCCTTTGCTAAAATTTTTAAAGCCCACCCCTGGATCCGCCTCACCTTGGGCTTCTAAATAAAAATGATCCTTTGTTGAGAAAGGTATAGTTTACTAGAAATTGAGTGATTTGCAGCAGTGCAAAGCCACAACTGGGAGTTTTGCACCAGACATTTGCCAGTTAACTTTCTTCCCTTGGTCCCTTCCCATTCTTTATCTCTTATTGTCCAACCAAATTTTAAAAAAGATGTTTTGGGAATGGTCAGTCTATGTGTTGGCATTCTTCTCCCAGGGAAAAGACCTTGAAAACTTCCTTCGTTCTCACAGAGGAGGCTTCTCACAGTTAGTTTCACTTTCTACCAGGCAGGGTTCATGGCAGACTGGAAATGAGGGGGCCATGGATCTATCTCTACATCTATCTATCTATCTATCTATCTATCTATCTATCTATCTATCTATCTATCTATCTATCTAATATCTAATATCTAATATGTGTATCTCTATATCTTTTTCTCCTTGAAGTTGTGAAAAATTTTGTTTCTGCTCCAACTTTCCCAATGTCTGTTCTCTCTCACCCCTCAAGCATCTCAGGTTTTCTAGCCAAAGTTAAGTGTACTGAATCCGCTCCTTTTTTTTTTTTTTTTTTTTTTTGGATTTTAACTTTTTTATTTAAGAACCTCCAAAAATAGATTCTCATACATATGCTACAGATGGCATGTCAATATGGCTAGAATTATGGTGATTGTAACATATTAATAAGAAATACTGCAATAATTAGAATAAACGAAGCCCAGTACTTCTATTGTATAGAGTTGCACAGTAGAAGTCTGGCGAGAGACTCTTGTCCACCCCAGTCTTCCAGCTGTGCCAATCTGTTCCTATGTCTTTTCAAACCATATTCAACTATTTCTGCAGAATTAATCCAAATAAAAGGAGATAAAAGAAATAATCACATTTAATGTTCCTTTTTCGGAGGTTACAGTTCTACATCTTTCTTTGTTATCTATATTCACTTGAACTTTTACAATACAGGCAGTCCTCGACTTATGACCACAACTGAGTCAAAATTTCTATCATTGAGACATTTGTTAAGTGAGTTTTGCCCATTTTACAACCATGCTTGCCACAGTTGTTAATCTGAATCACTGCAGTTGCTGAGTTAGTAACCCAGTTGTTAAGTGAATCTGGCTTCCCTATTGTTTTTCAGATGGTCGCAAAAGGGGATCACATGACCTTGGGACACAGCAATTGTCACAAATGAGGCAGCTGCCAAGTGTCTGAATTTTGATCACATGATCATGGGGATGCTGCAAAGGTCATTAACTGTGAAAAATGATTATCAGTTGAAACTTTGAACAGTCAGTAAATGAACTGTTGCAAGTCAAGGTCTACCTATAGATTACTTTTTCCATCATATTTTTAACAGCGCTTGGAGTTAGGGTAGTAATGAGTAGTCATGGGCATTGCAGGGCAACCCAAAACAGTGGATCCTTCCAGAAGTGCATGAACATAAAATCACAGAGCTTGAAGGGACCTTTGAAGTCCTCTAATCCAGTCCCTATTCAAAGAAAGAGACCTTGCTGGTCAAGTGGCTGTGCAACCTTACTTTTGAAAACCTTCAGGGATGGGAGTACCCACAACTTAGGACTGAAAGTTGTTTCATTGTTGTGTGCCAGCTGCATTGCCAGGGAACTCTGGGCAAGGAAGGTGGCAGTGGGCAACCCAAAGCGCACGGCATGGCATGGCTGGGGCCTACACAGCCGCCCCCACCCCTCACCTTAATGAAGCCGATGTCCTAGAGAGTTATGATAGAGTTATGATAAAATACAACCAATCACCCAAGAGTTTTGATAAATGTTTTATGCCAGGCCCCTGATCTAGAGTTCAACAATTCTGGTCTGGGATAAAACATTTATCAAAACTCTTTTGCAAGTGTTTAATGTGTTCATAAATGGCTATATTCAAAAGATATGACCAAAGGTACAAATGGGTATAGAAAATGTTGCCCTAATATGTATTGAAAAATAAATTTATTATAAGTAACCTAATCATGTATTTTCATCTATAGCTGCCAAATAAACTAATAGCTTTATATTACTGCGTCAGCTTCTTTTACTGACCCTTCAGAACTAAGTTCCAAAAGAAGAGCCAGTTTATCAAAGCAGACAACCAATAGTATCATAAGAAAGGAACTATAATCTGTCCCATCTATTTCAAGATCTGAGTGTTAAATTATTTGTAAATGGATACTAAAAGGTGTTCCTTATGTGACTAAGTTCCCACATTCACTGATTGTAACCACTGAACCAACCAAATTTCCAATCATTTCTGTTAAACCTTCTAAAATACAAGCCTGTTCCACAACAAATATATATTTTTAAATGGAATGACCATACAGTATCTGCTGTTCAAAAATAAGAACGTATTTAAACTAACTCCTCTACGGTTACTAGATATTTACAATGAGTGCCAATATAAATGTAGAGAAGCATTTAATGATATTTCAGTAAAAATATAGGTCTCAATATTTTACCCTTCTCTTTCTGTGCTCTAATTAAATGATAGTCAGATGATAATCAAAGAGTACACTGGTTTCTTCACAAATACATTTGAGGATGACTGATTTTTATTAAACAATGAAAGGAAACCAAACCGGCTTCAGATATCAAACTGTGTAAAATATGACTGTCACACAATTAACACATCAGCATTAACAAAGAGAAATTACAATATTTGAGAGTCAGGGTGGACAACTCTCCACAACGGTAAGGATAGCAAGAACAGTTCATCCAGCCACATATTCCAGCTTGCCAGTCGCCTGAAACCACTTCTGTAGACACGTATTTAATCCAACTTAATGAAGCCGATGTCCTTGGCGTACTGGCGGAAGCACTGGCGACACATGTTGAGGCCGTACTTGCGGATCAGTCCGTGCCGGTTGGAGCACACGCGGCAGGATCGCGATCCCTGCCCGAACTTCCTGGGGTGGCTCCAGTAGAGCTGCTGGTGTCCCATGGCGGCGGCGGCGGCGTGTCTCGGGGCGCCGAAAGGGAAGAAAAAGGCCTGAATCCGCTCCTTATATTGATCTTATAGTCTGACTCTCCATCAACCAGGTCAAATCTGCCTGATATACCGACTCTGTTTAATTTGCCTAGTTTAACCCACACATTTAACACCGATAATTCACGATGTGTTTCATATTCTGCTCCTGGATTTCTGCTAATGGTTGCAAAGGTTGTATTTTTCCACCTTTGCTTCCCATCAAATCCTGTGGAAGAGCAATATGGAGGCTAAGAGAAGAAGGGGCCACATTTTCAAAGGACCATTACAATTTTCTTTTGTTGAAATCTCAGGACAGAGCAGCAAGCAACTTTAAAATACAGGTCAGTTTTGACTTATTCATTTCATGACCGTTCCAAGTTACAACAGAACTGAAAAAAATGACTTATGGCCGTTTTTCATACTTACAACCATTGCAGTATTCCCCATGATCACGTGATCAAAATTCATGTGCTAGGCAACTGGCATGTACTTGTGACAGTTGTAGAGTCCTGGGATCATGTGATCACCATTTGTAACCTTGCCAGCTGGTTTCCAACAAGCAAGGTCAATGGGGGAATCCAGATTCACTTAAAGACAGAATGATTCACTCAACAACTGTAGCGATTTACTTAACAGCTGTGGCAAGGAAGATCATAAAATGGGACAAAATTCACTTGCTTGTCTTACTTAGCAATTGAAATGTTGAAGTTGAGGAGTATCTATAAATTAAAAGTTCCATCATGAAGGCAAAAATTAAAATCCACAACAGTCGTGGAGGATAATTGTCATGACCGTGTTGGAGTCTGATTCTGAGGGGGAGATTGAGCAGCTGACAGGGAGTGGGAGTGTGGATCCAGTGGCTGTGGAAGAAACAGGGGAAGGGCAGAGTCCAGCTGGGTATTCAGAGGAAGACCCAGAGCCATCTCCTCTTCATCCTAGGTCATGCAGTGAAGAACAGAGAAGGGAGCAACATGGCTTATGGAAGAGAAAAAGGTCCTGATCCCTTTCATTAGTTGCAGCTGGGAGAACAGGATATAAGAAGGGCATTTGCACACAGCACCTTGCTGGAAGCAAAGCATGCATTATCTTTGTTGAGGCTTATCTGGGTTTTAGTGTCCTCCCAATTGTGTGTGCTTCATTATCTTTTGGAAGTCTGCAATTTATTATCCTGGCCTGTCGTGTTAATTATTTCAGTGTAGTTTGGGTTGGTTTTTTTATTTCTAATTTATCTGTACTTTGAGTTCAGACTGTATTTCTGCCCTTTGTAGACAGTTTTTGGAAGAGTTTGATCTCCAGCCGAGGATAACTGGAAAGTGGGGGTCAAGTTAGAGGTATTAAAAGGACTTTACCCATTTTTGTGACTTTGTTGCTTTTATGCCAGGCCCTGGGTCACAATAACCCAGCAAGCCAAAAGAAATAAACAAGATCTTCACAAGACATTCAAACTCGCCCCTGATGTCAAATAAAATCCGACAGCATCATAAATCACTATGAAGTGGTATATAAGTCTATTGCTATAATTCCCACAGGTGCTTCTTCAAAAGGCAACTGGACTTTCTTTGTTTTCACTGAAGATGTTTTGCTTCTCACCCAAGAAGCTTCCTTTGGTTCTGGATGAATGCTGGAGAAGGGAAGGATTTATATTCTTTGCAGTCATCTGGTCATTAGCACTCCAGTGGTGGTATGCCGCCAGTTCGGACTGGTTCGGCTGATCCGGTTGTAAAAAAAGCCTCCCAAGATGAGCTGAGGAGGGAAAAAAAGAGACAATCAGCTGAGAGGAGAAAGAAGAGAAAAGTGCAGGATCGGCCCCCTTACCCGTTCCTGCGCTTTTCTCTTTATCCTGTCAGCTGATTGGCACTGCAGGTCTCAGCTGGTGCGTGGAAAGCTGTGCACGTGAATTTGGGGCGTGCGTGTTGGAGGCGCATGTGCGATCATCAAACTGGTAGTGGAACAGGTAGAATCCCACTGCTCTAAAATTTACCTCATGGTGTAACCAGAACAATCTGGAACTGAACACACTCAAAACTATAGAAAGGGTGGTAGACTTTAGGAGAAACCCTCCTATACTACCACCTCTTACAACACAGTATCAACAGTAGAGACCTTCACATTTCTAGGTTCTATCATATCACAAGACCTAAAATGAACACCTGTCAAAAACATCATCAAAAAAGCACAACAAAGAATGTTCTTCCTGCGCCAACTCAGGAAGCTCAAACTGCCCAAGGAGCTGCTGATCCAGTTCTACAGAGGAATCATTGAGTCTGTCATCTGCACCTCAGTAACTGTCTGGTTCGGTTCTGCAACCCAACTGGACAGACACAGACTTCAGAGGGTAATTAGGACTGCAGAAAAAAACAATTACGACCAACCTGCCTTCCATCGAGGACCTGCATACTGCATGAGTCAAAAAGAGGGCTGTGAAAATATATACAGACCTCTCACATCCCGGACATAAACTGTTTCAACACCTTCCCTCAGAACGACACTATAGAGCACTGCACACAGAACAACAAGACAGAAGAACAGTTTTTTCCCGAACGCCATCACTCTGCTAAACAAATAATTCCCTCAAAACTGTCCAACTATTTACAAAGTCTGCAGTACTTTCACTATTAATCCTCCCATCTTTCCTTTCACCCATATCCTCCCACTTGTAACTATATGACTATAACTTGTTGCTTGTATCCTTATGATTTATATGGACTGTTTTCTAGTATGATTTGATTGCTTATTGTACCCTATAACTATTATTGAGTGTTGTGCCTGATGATTCTTGACTCTTGACGAATGTATCTTTTCTTTTATGTATACTGAGAGTATTTGCACTGACAAATTCCTTGTGTGCCCAATCACACTTGGCCAATAAAGAATCCTATTCTCTTGTATTGTATTCCATTCCATTCCATTCCATTCTATTCCATTCCTTATTTTCTTTTCTTTTCTTTTCTTTTCTATTCTATTCTATTCTATTCTATTCTATTCTATTCTATTCTATTCTGTAGCACTCCCTCTAAGAGTTGCCACTGAGAGGTTGCCTTTTGAAAAAGCACCTTTGGAACAACCATCACCTGGATGATTGAGGATTTCCATAAACATCAGGCACCACAATTTGGGGTGGAAGGGGAAGAAGCCCAACAAACCCCAATTTCTCTCAGCAGCAAGAACCGAAAGGTTAAACGTGAGCCCATTACCTCTGCAATCCCTTTTTCTTCCTCTTTTATTCCAGGCTAATGGCACCTGGGACTGTCCTCTTCAGAATGCTTTATGCCCCATTAATATTATTGCAAGTCTCAGGGCCCAACCTGCATGAGCACTTAATCAAAAGCAATGGGTTGAAAATCATGTTTTCCATTTTTTTCCTCATATCTGATTCATTCCTCCCAGATAGAAAAGAGTGGGGGGGGGGAAAACACACAAAACACATTACTTTGTCTAAACGGGACATGCATTATCTCCTAAGCAGTTGAAAAGACTATCATGGGGTTTTTATCCCTTTAGGTGCTAAGACAAGAAACACAAATTTCTCCCACTCATCCATTCAGTTAGCCTAGACTTCCATTTTTCACTCTGCTGACTTCCCCCACCTCTCAATTTGACAGACAATCCCTTAGGTTTTTTTTTCTCCACAGGTCTCTTTTGTAAAGACATATCCCAGGTCATGAGATAGGTTAAATCTTGTCTGCAGGCCCCAGAGGGAGTAAAACCCTCCAAAAATGTATGTATGGGGTGTGGAACTTCCTCGAAAGTCATCTTAGAAAGTGAACCATATCAGTGAATAGGTGTTATATATCTATATCTATATATCTATCTATATCTATACATCTGTATCTGTATCTATATCTACATATCTATGTATCTATATCTGATATCTATCTACATCTATCTATATCTATCTATCTCTATCTTTATCTATATATCTATCTATATCAATATCTATATCTATCTATATCTACATATCTATATCTATATATCTCTATATATCTACATATCTATCTATATCTAATCTGTATCTATATCTATATCTATATCTATATCTATATCTATATCTATATCT
>BLBF01000010.1:3833265-3880817 GCA_015471245.1 Laticauda colubrina
TACACACACACACACACACACACATATATATATATCTCCCAGCTGTGCAGATTGCATCTGCGAGAGTTTCTTTGAGGTTTTGCCTTGCTCCTTTGTTAGGCAATACTAAGTGGATATAGAGTCTGAAGAAAGCTATTCTGCTATTATGTGAGCTTTAAATAGGACCTAGAAATACTGCTGGATACAATTTGATTAAAAACTGGACTGGGAGTTAAAAAGAAAAGAGTAAAAAAAATAGGGAGAAAAGACCATTCCGTTTTCAATTTTGTGTGTGTGTATGTGTGTGTTTTAAAAAAAACACTTTCCCTTCACAGATGAGGCCTCTTGAATGAATGCATAATCCATTTTGTTCATCTAAGTATATCTGTAATTTGAAGAGCCATATGATCCTTCAGATGACAGGCATCGGATTTTGAAAAGTCAGTATTTCTCTGGCTAATGGAGAATCGGGAGAGGGGGTACTTTGAAGTCGCAATTGAAAATTGGCCAGATATTTAGGAACTGCATGGGGCTTCAGCCTCCCTCCAGCAAATCCATGCAAGCTGTGCCTATAACCACTGTGCTGGGATAGATGTTAAGAGATCTGTTTTCTGCAATCTGGTGCTTTCCAGATTGAGCAGAAAACACAATTCTTCAAGGGCCGGAGGCAGAGCTATAGGTATTCAACTGTTGCATGTCGGAATGGAGGACCAAAGTTTATTTTAAGAAGGCAATTATGGAGGTGGAGGAGGGGAGGGGAGGAGGAGGAGGAGGAGGAGGAGGAGGAGGAGGAGGAGGAGGAGGAAAAAAGGAACAGAAAGATGAAAGTAAGGGGAAAGAGAAAGAGACAGATAGGAGGGAGGGAGAGGAGAACAGCGGAGAGGAGAACATAGGAGAGAGAGAAGGAAAGGGATAAAGATGGAAGGAAGAGTGGAAGTGAAAGATGGAGGAGGGGGAAAGGAATGAGAGAAGGAAGAGGAAGAGGAAAGAGAAAGAGAAGGATGGAAGGAGAGGACTGGGAGAAGGAGGAGGAGACGGAGAAGGATGGAACAAAGAGCAGAAGGGAAAGAAGGAAGAGAGGGGAGAGGAGAGGAGAGGAGAAGGAGAAGGAGAACAGCCAGGAAGAACACAAGAAGGAGCAGGAAAGGAGAATGAGAAGAGGAAGAAAAAAGGAATAGAAGAAGAAAAACACAAAGGAGGAGGAGAAGATGGGCATTGTAAATGAGACTTTCCAATTGCTTCCCTGTGTGAATTTTACCACCTCTTCAAAGAAGAGACAAAAATCAAAGAAATTCAGCCACTCAGCAAGGTTTTCTGTCAAAATCAAACCTCCATTTTGCAAGACCAAAATGACCTCAGTGTTAATAATACTTCTAATAATATTCTATTGCAGCTTCTTGCATCTAGCCAAAAGTTTTCCCCCTTGATGTTAGCTGTGTTTGAATCACCCCTTGGAGCTTAGGCTCACCAATTCCTCTCTCTTATAATTTTCCCTGTCCCTAATTACTTTACAGTGCCTTATCACACTTAGATGCTAGCTTTGTACTCTCTCTCTCTCTCTCTCTCTCTCTCTCTCTCTCTCTCTCTCTCTTTCTCTCTCTCTCCCTCTCTCTCTCCACCTTTTTTCCACACGTCTGAACTTGCAGCATTAGAAAAATGGTAATAAACGTCGGAACATTAACATGCAATTCCCCTGATGCTTTTGAAAAATTACTTCATAAATGCAAAGTAAAATATTTCCTTCTTTTTATTACCTGACAATTACATATTAAGAATTTTCTTTTTATGTTTAAAACCATGCAGATGGGCAAAGCAGATGCCGAAATGTAATTGCTTTCTTACTATAAGAATCAGATGTCATTTCCTTCCAACTCGTTTCTGAAAAAGAGAGAGAGAGAGAAAGAGAGAGAGAGAGAGAGAGAAGGAGGAGGAACAAATTGTTGTATACATTAAATTTTGAGACATCGGATAGCATTCCTCAATTAAACTATTTAAATGAAAAAAGATTGCTTTACAGCTCTATCATATCGCCCCGAATAAAACCTCTCTTGAGGCAAATTGACTATGGCAGATACCAAATGTGCTGGTTTTAATGTGACTGGACAACCTAATAGAGGTCATTGGTAATTGTTATTATACACAATATTGCACTGTCAGAAACCACCCCAAAGCTACATATATTATTTGAGATGTCTGAGTTTCTTTGCAGCAAAGGGAAAAAAAAGAAAATGCTTATCTTTCCTTGCAAAAAGAGGAAAACAACCAAGGGGAGAACCCCCCCACCTCCCGTTTCTTATAAGCATTGCCCCTCAAAAAAAAAAACCAAACAAACCCACAATCAATGAAAATATCTCCCCCTCCACAAAAAAAGAAGCAATGCATTACCAAAAGGATAAGAGAGGACATCAATTTGCATGCAATGTGTGGGTGTACGTTTATAGGTGTAAAAACAAGTTTGGAAATTATTGTGGTCATTTCAATATAAATGTAATGCTGTTGGCCAGGGGTTTGACAAAATGGAAGGAGCGTCAGTTTTCTCTCCTGGGATTCTGCAAAAGGGAACAGACTAAAAGAGATACGATGAAGAAATGTGTGACAGATCCACTTGCATCTGACGCCAGGATGCAAGCTTGTAATGGAGATATTTGTGTTGTTGCAGTGGCCAAAAGAAGCCAATGCAGTCCCAGGCTGCATTAGTAGAGGGGCAGAAATTAAGATCACGTGAAGTGTTAATACCACTTTATCAGGCCTTGGTAAAACCACACTTGGAATATTGCATCCAGCTTTAGTCGCCGCACTATAAAAAAGATGTTGCGACTCTACATCGAGTGTAGAGAAGAGCAACAAGAATGACATGGGGGGGGGGTGGAATAGAGCTGGAAGGGACCATGGAGGTCTTCTAGGGGGATCCTATACTATTTCAAACAAGTGACTGACAAGTCTCTTTTTAAAAACCTCCACTGATGAAGCCCCTACAACCTCTGAAAGCAAGCTGTTCCACTGGTTAATTGTCCTCACTGTTAGGAAGTTTGTATTTAGTTCTAGGTTGCTTCTCTCCTTGATTAATTTCCATCCATTATTTCTTGTCCTGCCTTCTGGTGCTTTGAAGAATAGGCTGACTCCCTCTTCTTTGTGACAGCCCCTCAAATATTGAATTACTGTTATCATGTCCCCCCTAGTCCTTCTTTTCTCTGGACTAGCCAAACCCAAATCCTGCAACCATTCTTCATATGTTTTTGTCTGCAGGCCTTTAATCATCTTAGTTGCTCTTCCTTGCACTTCTTCCAAAGTCTATACATCTTTTTTTGTAACGTGGTAACCAAAACTGGATTCACTGTTCCAGGTGTCATCTTACTAAGTCTTCATATATACATATAAAGAATGGTTGCTGGAACTGGGTATGTTTAGTTTGATGAAAAGAAGGACTAGGGGTGACACGATAGCAGTCTTCCGATATCTCAGGGGCTACCACAAAGAAGAGGGGGCCAATCTATTCTCCAGAGCACCAGAAGGCAGGGCAAGAAGCAATGGGTGGAAACTAATCGAGGAGAGAAGCAATCTAGAATAAGGAGAAATTTCCTGAACAATTAATCAGTTGAAACAACCTGCCACTAGAAGTTGTGGGTGCTGGACAGTCAAGTTGTCTGAAATGCTATGTAGGGTCTCCCGCTTGTACAGGGGGTGGACTAGAAGACTTCCAAGGTCCCTTCCAACTTTGTTATTTCTTTTTCTGAATGGCCACTTTTAGGAAGTCTTGATGGATACATACCAGGCCATTCCATGCCCCTCTGAGTAAAAGATAGGGAAAATCCCTATGTTTTGGATCGAGAGCCAATTTTCTACTCTACAAGAATGAACTACTGAAATGTTAGTGTTTGATGGTCATCACTTTGAATACTTATAAGCACAAAAATGTGAAGCATTTCCTATTGTTGTTTTAAAGATATTTTGTATCCCTCTCATAGTCGTCGTTCATGTGCCTTGTCTAGTTCTGAGTATCACAATTTCCAAACAAAATCTGAATGGAGATTGATATTAGCTTTCTTTGTCAAGATAGACCATGAATGATATTTTATCAGAAGTGATATTAAACAGATTTGAAATTTCCTTTCCTAATTTCAGATAATACAGGTAGTCCTCAGCTTATGACCAGAAATGAGCCCCTAAATTTCTTAGCTAACCAATGGTCATTAAGTGAGTTTTGCACCATTTTATGACCTTTCTTGCTCCCGTTGTTAAGAGAATCACTGCAGTTGTTGAGTTAGTAACACAGCTGTCAAGTAAATCTGGCTTCCCCATGGATTTTGCTTGTCAGAAGGTCTCAAAAAGGGATCACTATAACCGTCATAACCATGAGCCAAGCGTCTCAATTTTGATTGTGTGACCGTGGGGATGCTGCAGTAGTTGTTATGTGTACAAAATGATCATAAGTTTGCTTTTTTCAGTGCCCTTGTAACTTTGAACGGTTGCTAAATGAACTGTTGTAGGTCAAGGACTACCTGTATAATATTAAATTGCACAAAGGGTGTTTGTCTTTTTAAAATTGACTTGAATCAGATATCACTTCAAATGGAGAATGCTTTTGAATAAGATTTTCTGTAAAGCTGGACCCAAGACCACTCTTGATGGGTCTCTGAACCATCTCACCAGGGATGGGCTGCTACGGGAGAACCCGAGATAATGTTATGGCCATTTCATGCCCCTGGTGGAGACTGACTCTGAGGGAGAGGAGGAACAGCCGTCAGGGAGTGGAGGTGTGGCTCCAGAGGTGGTGGAGGAGGCTGGGGAAGGGCAGAGGCCAGCTGAACAGTCAGAGGAGGACCCAGGCCCATCCCCTATCCATCCTAGGGCACGCAGGGAGGAGAGGATCAGGGAAAAACATGGTCTACTTGGGAGGAGAGGTCCATTATCTTCTTCGTGGGTTGCAGGTGTGAGATCTGCACAAAAGTTTGGACCTGTGTGCTAACAAACACTGGAGATAAGTTAGTGTTTTATTCCTGGATGAGGTTTATCTTGGTTGACATTCTTCCAATGGACTGTATCTGGTTATCTTCCTGAAGTTTGTAATTATTTATCCAGGTCTGTCATGGAACTTTCTTCAGTGCAGTTTGTTTTTGGGTTTTGCTTCGTTCTCGGCTCTTTGAAATTGAACTGTATTTCTTACGTTTGGAATGTTATTTTGAAAATAGTTTAATCTTCAACTGTGAACAATTAAACAGCGAAGCCAAGTTGAAAGCATTAAAGGACCTTTATTTACGTTTTGGTTTTTGTTATATTTTTGATACACTCCGGGTCATCACAGGCTGGTTCAGTGAACTACCAAATCCCACTCCTGGCTGGACCTGCCCTGCCCCACCCACCCCACCCCTCCCAGGAGTCTCCACATGGCCCGTTTTGGATGTGATGTAAGTGCAGGGCCCACGTGGAGGCTCACGGAGGGCAAAAAACGGCTCTCCCAGAGCAGTGGTGGCCTTCAAATTTTGGGGGGCCGGTTCTGTGGGCATGGCTTGGTGGGCGTGGCAGGAGAAGGAGACTGCAAAATCTCCAGGCAGAGGTGGTATTTGCCGGTTCTCCGAACTACTCAAAATTTCCGCTACTGGTTCTTCAAAACCGGTCAGAACCTGCTGAATACCCACCTCTGTCCCAGAGGCTCCAGAAGGCCAGAAGTGGACCTGTTTCTGGTTTCTGGAGAACCTCTGAAGCCAGGGGAAGCCGATTTCGCCCTCTCAGAGGCTCGAGGAAAGCCGCCAGAGCCTGGGGAAGATGAAAACGCGCCTCCCGCCTCGGTGGTACAGGAGGCCGACTAGGCCATGCCCACCATGGCTACGCCCACCCAGCAACTGGGCAGAGAACCGATTGCTGGAATTTTTGAAGCCCAGCCTTGCATTTCACCATGCATTCAGCAAGCCTTCTTGTCTATAGGTGCACATCAGGTAATTTCGCAGAAATGTGAACAGTACAGAATTCAAGGTCAGGAGAAGCTCTTGGTAAATGTAAATGACTTGCACCTGATGGAGAGAAATATTCATGAGGTAAGTACATGGGAAAAATATTCCCAAGAAGGTGAGTTTCATTTTGTCCTATCAAAATTCATACTTCTTCATGTATTCATACCCATTCATACTTCTAGGATAATAAAGATTTTTTTTTTTAAAAAAACCCCAAGATATAAAATTGAAAAGGCAATTTTGGGAGATTTAAACCTTAATATTGAAAATATGTAGAAAAGTTAATTGCTAAGCATGTAATGAATCAGGATTAAGCTTTGAAGTTTAATGTCTGATGATACATGGCTGTAGTGCATGCACCAGGAACCTTTGAACTAAGGTGTTCAATTGAGAATCCTCAAAAGGAATTAAGGTCCTCCTACTGTGTTTGCAAAGAGGCTCAAGGCTCTTTCCATAAGTTGCAATAAAGTGATAACATATAATGTGACAGAAGAGGGAGGGAATGACTCTTAAATACAGTACAGAAGGAATAATTGTTCATTGTATTTTATTACTCAGCTGAAACTATAAACTGAAGCCAGTTATTTGAAGTACAATTGCTGGAAGATATTTCAGATGGTCATATATATTTCTGTTGAGAGGAAGGGAGGGAGGGAAGGAGGAAAGGAGGAGAGAGAGAGGAGGGGAAGAGAGGAGAGGAAGGGCAAAGGGGAAAGAAGGAAGGAAAGAAGGAAGGAGGGAGGAATGGGGGTGAGAGATAGGAGGGGAAGGGAGCAGAAGAGAGCAGAGGACAAAGGGGAAAGAAGGAAGGAAGGGTTAGGAAAGCCATGATAGCATCTTCCAATATTTAAAGGGCTCCCACAGGGAAGAGGGCATCAATTTATTCTCCAAAGTACCTGAAGGCAAGACAAGACAAGACACAATGAGGTCATACATCTATACGGGTGTGAGGACAGAATGGAGAACCAAACACATACAGATCCTGAACTCCTTGGGTGAAAATATGTATTGGATATAAATAGATGATAGCTAGATAGCTGGATGGATGGGTGGATGGATGGATGGGGAAGGGAGGGAGGGAGGGAGAGAGAGAAAGAGAAATTGCAATTTTTTATTTTTTTCGTGAAGATAAAATACATTTAAAAAAACAACGAAACAAGAATTACAAGCAAAGCCTCCCAAAAAAGAAGAGAAAAAAATGGATATAAGAAATATAAAATTAACATTAAACACCTAGTTGAACGCTGATAATTATTGTAATAGGTAAATAAGGTTAGTATAAGTATAGCATGCTATAAGTATTTTTTTCTCTCATGATTTTAACCAAAATTTGCTTGTCCTATGTTTATGATCATCATATTTTAATAAATGTCACTTGACAGAGCTTAAAATATCTACGGTTTGGCATCATGATATCCTTTTATAAAAAATTTACTGAAAAATTACAGAGAGAATGGACATTTTTGTCTAAGAACAGGAGTCTTTAAAAAAATGATTTTTTCCATAGTAATAGATGAATAGTGATGTAGCCTCTTTCCTGTTACTACTAAGAATCTCTCTAGGCGAAAAAAACACACAAAAGAACTTTCGCTTGTTCAATAGAACAACATTATCTTCCATTTTCCCCATTTTCTCAGGCCTACCAATGCACAAAAACCATGTAATTACCATCTGACATAGATGTGATTGTGAGGGCCTGAAAATCAGGAATGCTAACTCTTCTCAAAATAAATTTCAATTTGATGCTGTGAATTTTACATTGAAATGAGGTTTTTCTTTAAAACCCTGGAGAGAACCACCTCGGTATGCAAGCATTAACAAATAGCTCAGCAAATCTAGGCTAAAGTGAACATTCAATCTGAGGAGGTCACATGCAGAATCTACTTTCCGCTACGGAAGGGCAGAGCAAAGAAAGCCAAGTTAACTTTCCCAGAACAGGTGCACCGGCAACTGATTTATTTGCCTGTTTTGGCTTTCTAAAGCCCATGTCCCACTGCACCAACGGATGCAAAGAGGTTGTAAAACATTTAAAAAAGCTTGCCATCCATTGGAAAACACTATGCATCCGCTGTGTACTCACTGCATACGTGTTTCATACGCTCTATCCTTTGAGCATCCGTCCACTGAGATTTCATCCGCACAAGAAGTTTTGAGCTCCACAAAACTTTTTGAATGGATGAACTTTCCGCCGTGTACTATGTACATCCGCGACACATACGGGCAACAAACGTTCTATGCCCGTTTATCATCCGTTAAACATCCGCTGTATCCTCTCTGCATCCTCTGGGCATCCCCTCAACTCACATCTGCTGCAGCTGAAAATGGAAAGAGGGAGGAAACAAAAGGTACACGGAAAGTCTACACAGCGTTAGTAGCACGGAAATAGAAAGGATGCACAGTGAATGGTTTGCATCCGATATAAATCTGCTAGGCTTCCTATGAACATCCGTTTAACATCCCCGCTACATACTACCCACGTCCGTTCTTTTCCATTCTTTTCCATTCTGTTTATGCAAATTTTCACCACTTTTTGGAGCGGATGACAATGGATGGAGCCACCCCCAAAATTTTGCTCATCCGCTGTGTCCTTTATGCATACGTTTTGCATCCATCGGCCAGTGGGACAGGGCCTTAAGTCTGTGCTTGTCCTCCATAGTCCCACGAGTATATTGTGTTTCTGAGGGAGACAGAGACAGAGATAGACAGACAGACAGACAGAGAGACAGAGACAGAGAGACAAAGAGAGACAGAGCAAAAGACAGAGACAAAGAGACAGAAACAGAGACTGACAGAGACAGAGAGAAAGACAAAGACAGAGACAAAGAGAGACAGAGAGAGAGAGAGAGAAAGAAAGAGAGAGAGGAAAGGGAACTAGAGAGGATGTAGAAAGTCAAGATCAAAGGGGTCCCAGTGATGGTAAATCCACTCAGGCAGTGACTCTTAAGAAAGGGACTTCAATAACTCTCAGGATCAACATCAGAGCTCTCTGTCCAGAAAAGTGTGGTGTTAGAAACAGCTTAAGATCCTGCATAGAACCTTCAAAGTCCCAGGCCTCTGGTCGAGAAGGGGGTGTCCCTAACATCCCCCAACATAGTCCGGCTGCAGTACTGGAGGTGAGCAGTGGTCAAGTGAGGGAAACTACATCTGTATGAGCAGTTGCTTCCCCAGTGTTAGCATCACTGCCTCAGCTCCACCTCCGATTGTCACCATGAACCCAACTGTAAACTGTACATGCTGGGGAACCAGGTTGCACACTCCTCCTCTCCTTCCACTCCCGGGCCATGGAAAAATTGTCTTTCAAGAAACCGGGTTCCTGGTGCCAAAAATGTGGGGAACTGGAGTGGTACAGGAACTGAGTGTCAACATTCCAACGAAACGCCCCATATCAATTCAGCACTCAGGAACAAAGTTTATCCAAGTAAGAATCTATTAAAGAAATCATATTGGCACATCTGGAAAAACCCAAATCTGAGAGTTCCGGGTTTTCCCTTCACAAGAGAAGTTCAAAGATCCATCCCCTACACCCACTATCCATCACATGGCCCAATCAACCATTGCCCAAGTTGGAGACATCCCTCCAGTCATTCCCCTCCAGGTGCAGGCCAACATGTCCTTGACTTTCTGAGAAAGAATGTTGTTGAGTCTAATCTTCTGCCTCTCTCTTTGAAATCCCCCCTCCCAAATTCCCAGGCACTAATTGGGGCAGCGCGGAGCTTCTGAGTAAAGTACGTCCTCCAAGGCTGATGCCGAGATTGAAGAAGATACAGACCATTCATAGAGGTGAGAACTGATTTTTATTTATCTATTTGTAGATCTTTAATGTTCACCCCAACATGATCAAGAGGTCCTTATGGACTTGGCAGTGTGCACTTTCATGTCAAAGTCCATTCCTAGTGACTGCCTGGACAAGACCTTTAGCTTTCACAACAAGATCTTTGTCTTCTTCTTTCAAGAGTTGAGAGAGAGAGTGAGCTGGCTTTGGGCCTAAGGGAACACTAGAAGTCACAGTCTCCTGGTGATTGGCCCAAAGTCACCCAGTTGGTTTTCATGCCTAAAATGGAATTAGAACTCACAGTCTCTTGGTGATTGGTCCAAAGTTATCCAGCCAGCTTTCATGCCTAAAGCAGGATTAGAATCCTCTGGTGATTGTTCAAAATCACCCAACTGACTTTCATGCCTAAGGCACCAATAGAATTCACTGTCTCTTCTGTCATGTTCTCATCATATGCTAAATAAGAACAGAACGGAACGGAAGGGAATGGAACAGAACAGAACAGAACAGAACAGAACAGAATAGAATAGTTGGAAGGGACCTTGGAGGTCTTCTAGTCCAACTCACCATTCAGTCAGGAAACCTATACCATTTCAGACAAATGGTTGTCCAATCTCTTCTTAAAAACTTCCAGTGTTGGAGCATTCACAACTTCTAGAGGCAAGTCATTCTCTTGATTAATTGTTCTGTCAGGAAATTTCTCCTTAGTTCTACGTTGCTTCTCTCCTTGATTAGTTTCCACTCATTGCTTCTTGTCCTGCCTTCTGGTGCTTTGGAGAATAGCTTGACCCCTTTGCGGCAACCCCTGAGATATCAGAACTCTGCTATCATGTCACCCCCTAGTCCTTCTTTTCATTAAACTAGACATACCCAATTCCAGCAACTGTTCTTTATGTTTTGGTCTCAGTCCCCTAATCATCTTTGTTGCTGAATAATAAGCAACCTGACAGAAATGTGGGATAAGACCAGAGACAAAATGGATGGTATAACCCAAGGATAAGCAAATTGGTATCAAAGGAAGGATGAAATGAAAAAGAATTAATTATTGATTTAATAAAAGAACTAGATTCCCCTGGACCAGGAACACTTTGCCCTGCAAAGAGACTAACTGGACAATTAGATCACATAGTCATCCCATAACTAGTTGGGATTGGATCACATCAAATGCTAAGCAAGACTTGTTCAAGCAAAGCACAGCCGGTAGACCAGTTCTTGTCTGGTTCTTCTTTTCTAAAGAGACCCAAGTCAGATCAGTCAAAGGAACACTGCAGAGTGTTCAAATTACAGTGTTGCACATGGAGTGATTCTGGAGTGCACTCAGAATTTGGCAGTAATGCTACTGACAGTCAGTCCAGGACATGCATGCAGTTATTGTTCTAGCTGACCATTTTTTGTAAGCTTCCCTCACTAAAATAAAAATAAAAAATAAGGACAAATATGCTGAAAAACAGCTTCAATCCCAGGGCAGTAACTCTTTTGAATTCTACTGTATAGTGCAGTGTTTATGCAGTGTTGCGGGTTTTCGGTTCAATGTGTAGAGGGTGAAGGATGTGTGTTTGTGTTTATTTTCATGGTCATGGTCATGATGTGCACTGAAGATGGTGCTTGATTTCATTGTATGAGGTGCAATGACAATAAACTAAACTAAACTAAAGCATACTGTTCTGAAATCCATATGATTTTCCAGAAAGAATCAGCAGTAAGTCGGTAGAGATTCTCCGTCATGGCTGTCCCAAAGGTGCTTTTTCAGGAGGCAACTGAACTTTCTTGTTTTCTCTTTTGAAGATCGTGGTTTGTCCTTTGAGACTGGAATGACTGAAAATCTCTACAGACTTTTAGCTATACAATTTGGGATGGACACCCTTGGAATGGTGTGAGGGGAGGAATGGATTTCCAGGGAAAATATTGCAGACAACAGGAACCAGGAGTATTACTTAGGTGACTCTGAGGACACAGATAAACCTCCAAGTGCTTCAATGACCCTCTAAAACACAGGTGTCAAACTCAAGGCCCCTGGCCCAAATCCGGCCTGCAGGTTGTTTAGATCTGGCCCGCGTGGCCGCCCTGAAACAGTGAAGGACCGGCTCACAGTGCCTCTGCCAGCAAAAACAGAGCTCCCTCCCAGGCTCCATTTTTGCTGGCAGAGGGCTGCAGGATGTTGAGCTGGTCATGCCCATCCTGGCCACCCCACCCCAGCCACACGCTCAGCCCCCCCTGAGGTCAAACATAACCCTGATGAGGACCTCAATGAAATCAGGTTTGGCACCTCTGCTCTAAAAGAATGCAGATTACCAGATGACTGCAAGGAATATAAATCCTTCCATTCCCCACTATCCTGTCAGAGTTGAAGAAGCTTCTTGGATGAGAAGCAAAATGTCTCCAAAAGAAAAAAAAAACAAGAAAGTCCAGTTGCCTCCTGAAAAAAGCATCTTTGAGATAATCAGCAGTGAGGTCCTGTTCTGATCTAGGCTTCCTTAGAAAGGATAAAATACAATCTTACTGGTGGCAAAACCTCTTTTATTTGCACAGCTGTGAATTACATTCATTCACAGCCTGCAAGGCTTCACAAACAGTCGTTCAGGGGAATGTTTATCATACTTGGAATGCTGCCAGAGAACTAATTGCCAAACGCAGGGGAAGGCCAAACTTGACACAGAGTCAAACATAACTTTTCAGAGCTTGAATCGACCAGACGAACTAATTGCTTCCTGCAAAAACTCACATCCCGCTCGCTGCTCTTTTATGTCCTGTGGGAGGAGCCAATCATCTCCGAGTTGTGGCTTTACTCCTGAGTCAAC
This sequence comes from Laticauda colubrina, assembly GCA_015471245.1. Classification (NCBI taxonomy): domain Eukaryota; kingdom Metazoa; phylum Chordata; class Lepidosauria; order Squamata; family Elapidae; genus Laticauda; species Laticauda colubrina. The sequence continues at coordinate 3,845,763 of BLBF01000010.1, forward strand.
CCTGCTTCCTCAGTTGTTCTTGTCTTCTGGTAGGCCTGCGCATGCAGTTCCAGAAACTTCCCTGTTTCACTGCTGTCTGAGTCTGAAGACAGCTGATGACTGCCAGCCTGCCCTGGCCCCATCCATGCTTCCGATGCTGAGCCCTCTTCCGAACCTTCCTCAGCCTCCAAGACTGGTCCAGGTTCCTCCCCAACCTCCTCACTACTCTCCAGCTATGCTGCCAGCTCCACAACAGGCCCTTCCAAGTAAACAGCAGAAGAGATGGACCACAAGAGAGTAGCTGAGATAAGTTTTCTATTTGATTTTAAATGAATTCCCTGCATTTGCACCTCTGACATCCACAGGAAGTAAGTTTCACAAATCTCAATTTATTTTATAGGGAACATTTATTGATTTTTTTTTATGGTCTCACTTTGTTCTTCCTTCCCATCTCCAGTTCTCCTGCTTTTTTTTTTTTTTTTGCTTTTTTTTTTCTGCCTGGATTGATTTAAGAGACCCACAGTGATGGTAACTCAGAAAATCCCTTGTCCTTTCCTTGTCTCCACCCACCAGCTGAACACGTGTCAGATTCATCTATCATCACAAACATGACATTTACCATACAATTGACGCCGAAAACTAGGTTGGATAATGATCGTCCAATGCCATTTCATATCAGTCTGATAGAAATCAAATCCAGCGTTCGGAGCAAAATGGATGTCATCCAGAATTGTGTGACTTTTGTACATCACAATTGATAAGCCAACCTTTCCCCCTGTAATGCTCTCTGAATGCTTTGGACCTGATTCTCCCAGATTCTGACAACCTGCTTAAATGGGTTAGCTGAAGACCAAGAAGCTGCATTCACAATACAAAATAACCTTGTGTCAGCCTTGGAAGCCATATTTTACTTAGAAGCTTCGAGGCTGCCACATTTAGTGCCTGGGAATTTGGGAGGGGGGATTTCACAGAGAGAAGCAGAAGATTAGACTCAGCAACATTCTTTCTCACAGAGTCAAGGACATGTTGGGCTGCACTGGAGGGGAATGACTGGAGGGATGTCTCCATCTGGGACAATGATTGGATTGGACCATGTGATGGACTGGTGGGTGCAGGGGATGGATCTTTGAATTTCTTTTAGGAAGGAAAACCTGGAACTCTCAGATTTAGGTTTTCCCAGATGTGCCAATGTGACTTCTTTAATAAATTCTTACTTGGATGAATGTTGTTTCTCAGTGCTGAATGAGAATGGGGAGTTTTCTTGGTTAAGACTGTAACTGTAGTAATTATTCCTCCATAGCATGGACAATTTGAAGGATTGGGTTTTTTTTTTATAGTTTTCTTCTGTTTTTGGGTATCTACCTTCAGTAACATTGTTGAGAAGGCATTGAATCCTGGCTAAATATAAGGCCCTTCTGAATTTGGGAATTGGTATGTGGCTTAAATATGCAACTGGTTGGAGAAGATGAGTAAGGGTTCGTGTGTAGGGCTTCTGAAAAGTCTGCTTGCAACTCTAGATCAATAGCCCACAGTTTGAGATCAACCAAGCATCTATTCATAGCCCACGAAGTTGATAACTGGCCGTGAAAAGCCATAAAGTTGCAATTTGGTATGTATTGTCTGGCAATCAAGACATATGCACGGCATCAACTATCTGTCAACATCCAGCTTGAGTGTCCAAATAAAAGGCCAGGATCATTTCATTTCTGAAAATCTGACTGTTTATTGAATATGTTTCATGGTAATGGCAAGGTAAAACTAACTATGAAATTCTCGGTTCATAGTATTAAACAATGATTTTCCCAGCCAAAGCTTCCACAAAATTATCTGCTACAATGTCCTACCAGTCAATGGCGACTTCAGCTTCAACCGCAACAATACAAGAGCACACAACAGATACAAACTCAATGTAAACCGCTCCAACTTGATTGCAGGAAGTACGACTTCAGCAACAGAGTGGTCAATGCCTGCAATGTACTACCTGACTCTGTTGTTACATCCTCTAACCCCTACTCCTTTAACCTCAAACTATCCACTATTGACCTCACCCCATTCCTAACATGTCTGTAAGGGGCGTGCATAAGTGCACAATCGTGCCTACCGTCCCTGCCCTATTGTCCCCATTTATTTGTACCTATTTCCTGTATTCTTACTCATATTTATACTTTTGTCTATTATCTTGTAAGTGATTGAGAAGTCAAATAAATAAATAAAATAAATAAATAGACCATGTAAACAAGTTCTCTTTGTTATGGGAACCATCTGCCTTCTTTGCACCTGTTAATATATCCTTGAAAAGTTTCCAGACTCTCACAAGCTTCGGTGGAACTAAAGAAGTTTCATTTCTTCAACTAACCCATTTGTAATCAACATCTTACACCTCCTTACTCTTATGACAAGTTAAAACAAGAGGCATGTACCTGCCAATGTTTCACTCTTCACTATCTCTAAGTTCAACTGTGGCCAAGGAGAGTTTTGAATATTCTGCTATGAAGGTGTCGACTTGCCTGGTTGGCCATGACCTTCAAGACAATCTGATATGGTTCCTGACAGTTGTGTAAGATTTCAGTTGTTCCCCCAAATCCTTGAATTCTTCCAAAGTCAGATTAATTTGCTCCGTTCTGTATTAATCGGTCTCTTTTCCTTTAATATAATCTTGCATTTTTTTTCCAGAGTCTCTCCAGTGGTGGGCTGCAACTGATTTAACAACTGGTTCAGTGAACGCATGCTTTGTGCGCCCGCTTTACGTGTGCTTTGTGTGTGCGTGCAGCATTCAAAAAGCACCCATTTTAAGCTTCAAAAATTACCTTCTATGTCAACGATGGTGAGTAAAACAGGTGGGGCGCAGCAATTTGCACTGTGCTGCGTAAATCAGCTGAGCTAAAAAACAGGGAAATATATGACAGGAAAGGGCAGGGGTGATTGGGCGGGGCCAACTGCTCACCCAAATTACCGATTTGCTAGAACCAGTGCAAACCGGTCTCATCCGACCACTGATTCCCCCTAGTGCAGGCTTCTTCAAACGTGGCAGCTTCAAGACTTACGGACACAAAGATAAAAATGCCAGTGCAACACTAACAAAGTGTAAAATAAAGATAAAATTAAAATAGGGAGAAATAGCAGCTAAAGATGGTGACATCATATCCGAGGAAAGTTCTCTTGGCCTCCCAAAGTTTTTAAAAGAGCAGTGAAGAGGGAGCTCGCCTGATCTCCCCAGGGGGGTTGTTCCCCAACTGGGACCCACATGTGAATGAGGCATGAAAGATTACCCAAGAACCATTTTTATACTGCTTCACTTCACCACAATGCAACACTTTGCAGCAGAGATGGTTGTGTACTCTTGCATCAAATAGTCAAATCATGATAAAGAGTCTTGAAAGTGATGGGGTTTCACTCTGTGCTCAGTGAAGGATCTACAATGCAAAAGGCAACTGTAATATCTCCATAAATTGCCCTGCCAAAGTCTGTTTGAATATTTGCAAGAAAGAAAAGTTCATCTCTCACAATAAGTTTTCCAGTGTCAACAATTTCTTATGCTTCTGAAGTTTCCCTTGATCTTGGCTGAGTCCTGCAGTCCTGTAGTTTCCAGCTTCTGGTTCTATATCAGATTTCTGCTCTAGTACAAAAGTTTGTCCAATCAGGGCAAGCTACGAGAATATAAAAGGAGGGCAAACCCCACTCCCTACTAGCACTGATGGTGTTACCTACTTTGGCAATGAGAAATCTGCAAGAAAACAACCAAGCTCAGAGAGCACTAAGGACCACACAGTCCTCCTCCTCCTCCTCCTCCTCATTTCCACAACCCCCCTCCTTTCTAGCAGTAATGATGTTATTTATTTGGGTAATGAAACATCTGCAAGAAAACAAACCAACCTCAGAGAACACTTCATCCATTCAATCTTCTTCAGTTATTTGAAAACTATAATCAACGTGTATCTAAATTTGTTCCAGTGCTAGTATGCATGTATGCAGGTGATGGGGAAAAAACCATCTTCATCTTCACTCTGGTTTGACACTTTTCATAATGCAGATCGCTTCCCACACGGTTTTCATTAATGCATCTAATTTTGTACACAGCCTCCTCTAATGTAGAACTTTTAAACATGATTGATCTTTATACATTTTAAAAAGACATAAATATTGTCAGTAATTGCCCACATGTTAACCAAAAGGTGAGCAGTTCGAGACTCAAATACCATATGACAGGGTGAGTTCCCATTCCTTGTCTCAGCTCCAGCCCACCTAGCAGCTCGAAAGCATGTAAATGTGAGTAGATGTTGTGATTAGCCGGCAGCAGGTGTGGACAGCTGAAGAGAGTGAGGACTCAGATGAGGGGCCAGGACCATTAGGGATCTTCAGAGATTGTGGGGGCTGGCAGCAGCAATGAGGAGGTTCCTGAGGAGCCTGTGCCAAGTGCGCATGAGCGCAGGATTGCTCGCAGGAAAGAGCAGCTGTAACAGCACAGGTGACTCAGGAGTAAGGCTGCAAGGTAATGGCCCCTCCTTCAAAAAGATAAAAGCCAGCTGTGAAGCGAACGTTCTTTGCAGGAAGCAAAGACATTTTTTAACAACCGGTTCTGTGGGCATGGCTTAGGTGGTGGGCATGGCTTGGTGGGCATGTTATTGGCTGGGTGTGGCCAACTCAATATCAGTCACATCGAGGCATGCATCTCCTCGCCTGGCCTTTCATGACTGTGGGGAGACTGCAACAGTCGTACATGTGAAAAATAGTCAAAAGTCACTTTTTTCAGTGCCATTGTAACTTTGAATGGTCCCTCCACACAAGCAAAGTACCAGCAAAGGAGGGGAAAAAAAACTCCAGCGAAGTTCCAGAGACAGGAAGTCTAGTCCTGCCAAGAACATAATAAGGGTTAACAGAGAGGCAGTTTCTGTAAGCAACACCAGAATGTTTCCTTCCTGCCTTCCTTACAGGATTAGACCAATAATTTCTTCTAACAAACGGTTCTCTGAACTGCTTAGAATATTAACAGCTGGTTCCAGTGAATAGGTGCGAACTGGTAGAATCCCACCCCTGGATATGGTCTAAAATCAAGCTGATAGCCATGCAAATATGACCAAAACTCCATTTATTCTTTTTAATATGTATAGCACTCGTGCAGGGGTGTCATACTCAAGGCCCATGGGCCGAAGCCAGCCCGTGGTATGCTTACATCCTGCCCATGGAACCTGCCTGGAAACAGCAAAGGAGTGGCCTACAGTGCATCTTCCAGTGAAAGCGGAGTTCAGAGAGGCCACATTCAGAGGGCTATCAAAACAAAGTAAAAATAAAACAAAAGGAGACATGTTTCCCCTTTTGCATTTGAGCATGCAAGAAGGGACAGGAAGAGATCCAATTTCAGTGTTGCGGCTATCCTTTTGATTTTTTTCAACCATATCCTACAGAAATCTTGCACTAGTATTCTCTCCCTTTTTCTTTTCTGGGCTAAACAGAGCAAACATTTTCAAAATCTTCAAAATATTCCTAATTCTAGGATCCAGAGGTGGTATTCAGCAGGTTCTGACCAGTTCTGGAGAACCGGTAGCAGAAATTTTGAGTAGTCTGGAGAACCGGTAAATACCACCTTTGATTGGAGATTTTACAGTATCCTTCCCCTGCTATGCTCACCAAGCCATGACTACAGAACCAGTAGTAAAAAAAAAATGAACCCCACCACTGCTAGGATCCAATCTGGGTCAATCACTGGGACCAGAAGTTCCTATTCTTCTGAGCTTTTGGGCTTCTGCTGGAGCCTATGCTCAGGGGACTTCTTGCTACCAAAATGTGTGCTTTGGGCTATTCTATGCACAGTGTGCATGGAATCGTCCCAAGCTATTGGGTTATTCTATGTCCAAAACTATTGGGCTATTCTGTGAGAATATTCTAGAGAACTGGTAGTGGAAATTTTGAGTAGTCCGGAAAACCGGCAAATACCACCTCTGTCTGGCCCTGCCCCCATCTATTCTCTGCCTCCCGAGTCCCAGCTGATCAGCTGGGTCTTCCTTGGTTGCCCTGCACAGGAGAACGGAGGTGTAAAGCAGGTTAATGGGGTGGGGAGGGAATGGGGATTTTATAGTAATCTTCCCCCAGGAGTGGGGAGGGAATGGTGATTTTACAGTATCCTTCTCCTGCCATGGTCACCAAGCCACACACATCAAGCCACGCCATGCCCACCAAGCGACACCACACTGTCCAAGCCACGCTCACAGAACCGATAGTAAAAAAATTTGTATCCCACCACTGATGAGTCCAAAACTCAGAAGACTAAACCTCTGGAACTGGTTGACCCAAACTGGCAAAATTATCTGGGATACAATATTTGCCTTCATTTGTGAGTCCTAATTCTTGTCATCTTATTCTGAACATCCTTTCCTTTCTCTGTGTCCTTCTTAAAATATTCAGAACTGGTCACAGAACAGCAAGAAACAGTGAGATGCCTGAATTTATCCAATGATATCTCCCTTCATAAGAATGATAGGCAATTGATTCATTAAAAAGTAACTAAAAATAGCAGTTCTGTCCCTTCATTTGTCCTTCTAGTACGTTCATGTCCATTTGTAGCTGTTTCCCTAAATTATAGACTGATAAACTTCTTGAAATAAGGTAGTCCAGGAAAAAGTAGGAAAGGCAGACAAGGAAAATTAAACATGAATTCTAATACGAAGATTGCTGTTCTCTGATTGGCCTGCAAATGTTTAACCACTTGTCTTTACTGCGAGGCGACAAAATCACCTCAAAAAACACAAGCCAGAATGAAGGAACGTCAGAAAAATGAATGAAGGGAGGAAGAAAGAATGAGAAACACGTCCGCCAAGATACCAAGCATCTGACAAGAATGTGCCGACATAATAATTTCTTTGACCTCAGCCATATGAGCCTCTGAAAAGAACAAAACAGCACCATTTCATGGCATTTACAGTTTAAACCTTTCCTATTCAAGTTTCGAACAAAAAACGCCAACAGCCCATTCTGGTCATGATTAAAATTCATAGGTTTGTAGCCGAGAACAGATGGAGAAGCCATTTTCGACCAGTCATATCCCAACTCTGCAAAATTAATTTGACAGCTTTGCATTAAAGCACTGATCAATATCCACTTTAGAACAGCAGAGGCTAACTGAGAAAAAAAATAAGTGACCGGAGTGTTACCAGACGAGGAAAAATGAATCTTTGAGACTTTTTTCCCTCTAAGCTTCCACCTACATCAGAAGTCTTGACCTCAATTCATTGATCGGTAGCAGTTAACATGACAAAAGGCCTGCTAGATATAGCCAACCCCTTTCTACTTGGGAACAATCAACCCCTGATACACTAAATGTTTGACAGAGAGAGTAGACTCCTGAATTAGTATTTGCTTTCTGGGGTCTGGTAGATGCAACCTTTTCTTCCTGGATTTTTCTTCCCGTTCTTTTTTAAGGACTCAGCAACAAAACGGCAATAGGAAAGTTGAACTTCTGTTAAACTTCACCATTATCTCTCCACGCTGTTCCTGGACAGTTAAGAGTCCGAGACAAGAATAGAGATGATTAGGAATGGTTTCTCAACCTTTGGTTGAAGAGAAAATGCAGCTCAATCCCCTGGAAATATTAATGGTGGTCGCAATGGGTTGGTTTTTGAAAACCTCCCTGAAATTGGGATGGTTTCCTTGTTATTTCACCCTAGGTGAGAAGAAGATCTCACCGGTCAATTGAAATGGTCAATTCCCATTTGTCCGCAATTTCTTATTAAAGTTAGTTTACTTTATTGTCATTGAATCTCATACAATGAAATTAAATGCAATCTTCAGTGTACATTATACATAAAATAAAACACACATCCTTCACATTCTATACAGTTGAATTGAAAACCCCTGATATTGCATTAATATTGCACTATACAGTAGAGTTCAATAGACTTCCTTCCCGGGGATAGAAGCGGTTTTCCAGCCTATTTGTCCTTGTTTTTATCATCCTGTACTTCCAGTTAAAAAAAAAAAAGGGTGCCCAGATGAGATGGATCTTTGAGAATGTTTTGAACTTTCTTAAGGCAGCGGGAGCTATAAAGCTCTTCCAAAGAGGGGAGAGGGCAACCAATGATCCTCTGGGCAATGACGTTAACCCTCTGGAGCGCTGCCCTATCTACCACTGTGTAAAGAGATTTGAATGACACAGAGATAAGGGAAATATACCCATAGTTGAGAATATTTGCAGCTGAGGGTTGAACTATGGGATCCTTGGTGCTTTTGACCTTGGTTGTTTTCTTGCAGATGTTTCATTACCCAATTAAGTAACTTCATCAGTGCTAGAAGGGAATGCATCTTCTTTTTATATTCTAGTGACTTGTCTTGTCAGAGTTGGTGAGAATGGACTTGGTGGTTTCTTGATTGGGGTGTTGTTTACTCCTTAATGGTTAGCTTAGCATTAATCTTAATGTTAATCTCTATTTAATCTTGGTGTTGATTGCTGGAGAGGAAATTTGGTCTTTTTATTTCCTTCCAAGGAGATTGTTATTATACCACAAAAATAGCAATACTGTTTAGATTTATATACCACGTCACAGTGCTTTACCAGCCTTGACCAACTCTCTGAGCAGTTTACAGAGATTACAGCCTATTGGCCCCAAAACAATCTGGCTCCTCATTTTACCGACCTCAGAAGGATGGAAGGCTGAGTGAACCTCGAGCTGATGAGATTTGAACTGCCAAACTGCTTGCAGACAGTAGTCAGCAGAAGTAGCCTGCAGTACAGCGTTCTAACCACTGTGCCACAACGGCTCTTCTAAGAACAACTAAAAAGGTAGAAAGTTCAACTTAAGACTTAGAATAACTTTATTGTCACTTTGGAATGTGCACTAATCAGCATACATTAAAATGAAATTTTCGTTGCCTACAGCTCTCAAAGGGTCACCACCTCCAATATACACTAAATAAACATGACCTAAATTCATTAATTAAATAAATAAATAAATAAATTTTGAACACTTTCATAATTGGAGGATTTGGAGGTGTTTAAATAGACTGTGCATAGGTTTGGCTAGGACATGGGGGAACTTCCCCAGGGACAAGGATATTTACTGCAAATGTAGCACTATATTCAAACAACTATCCATTTTTTACAGTGCCCTCCAGGACCAGGGATGGGCTTCAAAAATTTTAGCAACCAGTTCTCTGCCCAGTTGCTGGGTGGATGTGGCCATGGTGGGTCAGCCTCCTGCACCACGGTGGGGAGGGGGTGAGTTTTCGCCCTCCCTGGGCTCCGGAGGCTTTCCTCGAGTCTCCAGAAGGGTGAAAACAGCTTCCTCAGGCTCTGGAAGTCCTTTGGAGGCCAGAAACGGGCCTGTTTCCAGCCTTCTTGAACTTCTGGGAGGCTGGTTTTTCACCCTCCCCAGGTTCTGGAAGCTTTTCTTGAGCCTCCAGGTGGGCAATAATGGCCTACCCTGGCTCTGGAGGCCCTCTGGAGGCTGGAAGCGGGTCAGTTTCTGGCCTTCCGTAGTCCCTGGGAGGCCCGTTTTTCGCTCTCCCCGAGCCTTCGCGTGGGCCCTGTACTTACCTGGCATCCAAAACAGGCTGCATGGAGACCCCTGGAAGGGGAGGGGCAGGTTGGGTGGGGCCAGCCAGGTATGGGATTTGCCAGTTCACCGAACCGGTCATTAAAAATGATAAATTTAGCTACCAGTTCGCTTGAACCAGGGAGAACCGGGAGCAGCCCACCCCTGTCCAGGACTGACCTGAACACAGAATGGCTTCCTCTTGAAAATATTCCCGCCATCAACGTGGCCCAGTTTTTGGCTAGAATTATAAAGGTTTCCCCTGTGCCTTCGTGTCTGACTCTAGGGGGCGCTGCTCATCTCTGTTTCCTAGCCAAGGGAGCCAGCATTGTCTGAAGACATTTCCATGGTCACATGGCCGGCATGGTTATACGTCAAAGATGCATGGAAAGCTGTTACCTTCTCATCGAGCTGTGCGTACTTTTAAACTGCTAGGTGGGCAGGAGCTGAGACGAGTAATGGGAGCTTACCCTTGGTTCTTTCCAACTGACAAGCTCGGTGTCTTTAACCGTTGAGCCGTAGCTTCCCCTCAGAACTTATAAATCTATGTTAGAATAGAATTAGAATAGAATTCTTTCATTGGCCAAGTGTGATTGGACACACAAGGAATTTGTCTTGATGCAAATTCATTCTCAGTGCACATAAAAGAAAAGATACATTTGTCAAGAGTCAAGAATCATAAGGTACAACACTTAATAATTATCACAGGGTACAATAAACAGTCTAATCATACTAAGAAACAGTCAATATAGATCGTAAGAATACAAGCGACAAAGTTACAGTCCTACAGTCACAAGTGGGAAGGGATGGGTGATAAGGAGTGATGAGAAGATTAATAGTAATGGTAGTGCAGACTTTGTAATAGTTGAAAAGGGTTGAGGGAATTTTTTGTTTAGCAGAGTGATGGCTTTCGGGAAGAAAACTGTTCTTAAGTCTAGTTGTTCTGGTGTGCAGCGCCCTATAGCATCGTTTTGAGGGAAGGAGTTGAAACAGTTTATGTCCAAGATGTGAGGGATCTGTAAATATTTTCACAGCCCTCTTTTTGACTCGTGTTTTTACTAAAGTTTTTAATCTTTTAAACTTTAAATTAATATTTTCCCCTTTTTAGTTCCTGCATTTCTGACATGAGATGAGTTTCCTTTTTAGGTGAAGGAAAGACACTGCCGATCAGATGAGATAAAACTCCATTTCCTGGAAAATACGTTGAATAGCTGTTGTCCAAAGTTCACCTTCTTGCATAAGGTACACTTGTCTCTGTGGACAAGTGAGCTCGTTAAAACTAGCTACTTTATTACTATATTTCTATCTGTAAAATATTGAGCATCCTCCTCCAGAAATATTCTATTCACAAGTGTTGGGAATGCACCTATCTGTTTTAATGGAGGGTTTTTCCCTCCCCCAAGTGAGGTTCGAAGATTTTGTCCAGATTTTGGGCCTTCCCATAGCATTTTAATGAAACTGCTTTGCACTTCAATTCTGTGAAATGTAATTTATTGGTAAGTAGAGGCTTTTCTCCTTACTTTCTATAATTTTTAAAATATGTCATATGTTTAGAAACAGTCACCTGTGTGATTTTATGAACTTCAGAATTATATGCGACCATTATAATTAACAAAATAGCAATAGCACTTATATACCGCTTCACAGTACTTTACAGCCCTCTCTAAACAGTTTACAGAGTCAGCCTGTTGCCTCCAACAATCTGGGTCCTCGTTTTACCCACCTCGGAAGGATGGAAGCAAATAAAGGGATTTTAAGCTTTAAGGTAAAGGTAAAGGTTCTCCTCACACATACGTGTTAGTCGTTTCCAGCTCCAGAGGGCGGTGCTCATCTCCATTACAAAGCTGAAGAGCCAGCACTGTCCGAAGACGTCTCCATGGTCATGTGGCCGGCATGACTAAAAGCCAAAGGTGTACAGAACACTGTTACCTTCCCATTAAAGATGCTCCCTGTTTTTCCACTTGCATTTTTGCATTTTTACATGCTAGGTTGGTAGAAGCTGGGACAAGTAATGGGAGCTCACTCCGTTACGTAGCGCTAGGTATTTGAACCACCAAACTGCCAACCATTCTGATCAACAAGCTCAGTGTTTTAGCCACTGAGCCACCACATCCCACTTTAACCTTTATTATTAGCTAAAAAGCATACATACCTAGCAAGGTGATATCCAAATCTCTTATGAGACGCCAAGAGCTTGTTCATAATGACAGCAGCAGAGATACCCCAAGAGTGACCAATTTCCCCAGTACCCAGGGCTAGGTTCTGTGCAGAAGCTCCCTCCAAATAACAAAAACCCTGTAGTGTTTATCAAAGCTTGGCACCATGAGTTCATGGCCCTGCTGAGGTCAGGAGACTGCAAGATCTGGCCTGGGCACATGCCTCCGGGACGGGAATCAAAACGCGGAGATATTCACAGTGGGAAAGGATTTGAAGCCATGGGAGGATTCCACTCCGTCTCCCTCCTTTGTCCAGCAAACAAGAGTGAAGAAAACGTAGGACAGCTCAGAATGAACCCTTAAACGTCTAGATTTTTGTTAAGATGAAGGAGAACTCAAAATAGGCCACTAAACTTCTTGGAATAACAATGGTCTTCTGCATCACCATCACAGTTGCACATGCAGTGTATTTTTTTAAAAAAAAAAGGGGGGGGGGAATGTCCTCTGATCCCATGGGTGTGGCTTCTGATACTCCTGAGCCCTTCTTGTGGATATCCAGGGCAGGGGTGGGATTCCAATTTTGAAACAACTGGTTCTGTGGGCATGGCTAGTTGGGCGTGCCTAGGTGGGTGTAGTCATGTGACTGGGTGGGCATGGCTTCTTCTTCATTTCTTTTTGCAGCAACCCCCCCGCCCCATTTTTTGGGCCTTCTGGGCTTCAGGGAAGCCTCCAGGGGGGGCATGTTTGCTCCCAGAAGGCTCTCCTGGGGCTCAGGAGGAAAAATAACAGAGCCGGGGGGGGGGGGGGACACACATGCGCAGCACCCACCGGCACTCCATTTTGGGCCTTCTGGGCCTAGAGGAAGCCTCCGGGGGGAGCGTTTTTGCTCCCAGAAAGCTTCCCTGGGACCCAGGAAGGCCAAAAAATGGAGAGGCCGAGGGACACCCCCTCCATTTTTTGCCTTCCTGGGCCTCAGGGAAGCCTCCTGGGCGAAGAAGTAAGTAAGCAAGGGGAATCCCGACACAGCTGATCATAGGAACAGCTGCTCATCGGGAGGAGAGGAAATACCTTAAGGAGTGACTGGGCCAGGAAGAATGCAGTCAGCGATGTCAGGCATGCACACAATGTTCCGCATGTGTGATGAGGACTGACTGGGCGGGGAGGGGGCCGGGCCAACCAGGGACACATTTTGCCACTTCTCCAAACTGCGCAGAACCATAACAACCAGTTCTATAGAACTAATCCGAACCGGTAGAATCCCACCCCTGATCCAGGGGTGTAATATTGGATTTCTTGGAGGGCAGGATCAGGATTGCAGTTGTCCTCCATGGGCTGGTGGGGAGGGGAGGAATGGGATGAATGGCAGGTGGGAATGGATGCCTCTTGCAGCAGCCTGCTGGCCAAAATGGGGTGCAGGGGGGCTGCAGGTGCCCTTCCTACATCCCATTTTCAGCCTCGACGGCCTCCTGCAGCACTGTACCAGCCAAAACAGGGTGTTGTGTGATGCGGATGGGTGGCCCAAAGGCCCCCCCATGCCCGTTTTTCACGAGCAGAGGCACCATGGGAGGGTCCTTTGCTATTTTCACGCTGGCCTCACGGGCCAGATCTAAGCACCCCGTGAGTTTGACACCCCTGTGGATATTTTAACAAGCAACCCTACTCGGGGACTACTCTCATCCTGAAAAGAGTAATTTGCAAACTGCCTATCATTTGTGTGACAGCTCCTGTTGCTATTGTCTTTACAATAGTTTATGTTTGTTTAGCTACCTCAAATATTGCTTTGAAGGGGGGGGGGGAATGAAATCCTGCGCAAAATGCAAAACTATACCCACAAAGGAGAATATTTTTAGCTCGGGATGGAACTGTGGGGTCCTTGGTGCTTTCTGAGCTTGGTTGTTTTCTTGCAGACTTTTCACGATCCAAACTAGGTAACATCATCAGTGCGAGCATTGACTGAATATTTATTGCTAGGATTACAAGCACAAAATGGGAGCAAAAATACCACAGTGCTAAAGACAAAAGGCTGTATATATTAAAAGGCAATTTACCACCTTTTAAATATCTATCAGACAACATCTATCCCAAACACAGTAGTTTCGTGAAATATCAATAGCCCGGTCTGTATTTCCACCTCATTAGGAACAGTTTGCTTGTTCTTCTTCGTTTCTCTCCCTCCCTCCCTTCTTTCTCTCTCTCTGTCTCTTTCCGAAATATCTCTTAACCTCTTGAATATTCCGAGATGCATCTCTTTATGTACCTTAAATATTAAACAGAGACCAATCAGAGGAGCTGCAGTGACAGAACATAATCAATGTCAGTAATTACGGTGCTAGGAAAAGGCCATTGCTTAGAGATTTTGATTGAGATGGGTGAAATCTCTACTACTTTTAACCCCGGACAAATCGTTTGGCTCTGTGAGCATTTAAGCCTTAGGCTTGTAAATAATGCAGAGAGCTCCTTCTAATACGATTATAACTTTAAAAAAAAAAAAAAAAGAAATACACTTACCACACAGCTCCTTTCCCCAAGCACTGCGTTTGGGCGTACCAGCAGATTTCTCCTCTGAGTTTCCTGAGTTGAGATATAAATAAATTGAGGCTTAATATATTTCATAAGTTTTGGAGGCCTTGTTTCATGAACAACATCACCTTAAGTTCGTCGGTCCTCTTTTATGGGCACTGTATTCTGACAATACACTGAATTCAGATAGTTCTCGCTGGTGAGGGATAAAAGCTGACCCCCTGAGTGAAATCCAAGCCTGGGTCAGGGAGTCTCCATGTAACCCACATTCTAACCTGAGTAACCAGAAAGTAGGAACAATCCAGTCGTAACGACTGGGACAGTAGCAGAGGTGGTATTCAGCAGTTTCTGACCAGTTCTGGAGAAACAGTAGCAGAAATTTTGAGTAGTTTGAAGAACTGGTAAATACCACCTTTGACTGGCCCTGTCCCCACCTATTCTCTGCCTCCTGAGTCCCAGCTGATCGGCTGGGTCTTCTTTGGTTGCCCTGCACAGGAGAATGGAGCTGGAAAGCAGGTTAGTGGGTTGGGGAGGGAATGGGGAGTTTGCAGTATCCTTCCCCTGCCACGCCCACCAAGCCACACTATGCCCACAGAACCGATAGTAAAAAAATTTGAATCCCACCACTACACAGTAGGTATTTGCCAGAATCTATTTGCAAATTATAGTATAATTACAGTATTCTATACTATAGTATAGTATTATATACTATATATTATATACTATAGTATTATATATATTATATACTATAGTATTCAATAGTATTTCTCCATTTTGTCAATTTTAAGATGTGTGGCCTTCAACTCCCAGAATTCCTCAGCCAGTTGAACTGGCTGAGGAATTCTGGGAGCTGAAGTCCAGACATCTTCAAGTGATCGTGGTTGAGAAAATTGGCATACAGTGTTCCTTCCCTTTCCTCTTCCTTTTTTCTCCTTCCTCTTCCTCTCCCCTCCTTTCCTCCTTCTCTTCCCCTTCCTCTTCACTTTCCTCTTTCTCCTTCCCTTCTCTCTTCCCTTTTCCCTCTCTGATTTATTCTCTGAAAAAATAATGGGTCGAAGCTTGTTGAAGAGAGATCCTGACTAGAAGTAAGGATAAATTTCCTGACACCAAGAACAATTAACCAATGGAATATATTGAGCCACGGTGGCACAGCGGTTAAAGTGCAGTAGTGCAGGCTACTTCTGCTGACTGCCAACTGCTTGCAATTTGGCAGTTCAAATCACACCAGGCTTTGACTCAGCTTTCCATTCTTCCGAGGTGGGTAAAATGAAGATCCAGATTGTTAGGAAAAATAGGCTGATTCTGTGCACTGATTAGAGTGGGCTGCAAAACACTGTAAAGCAGTGTATAAGTCTTAAGTGCTATTGCTATCTTGGAGGTGCTCCATCACTGGAGATTTTCAAAAATAGATTGGACAACCATTTGACCCAGATGGTATGAGATCTCCTTCCATGAGCAGGGAGCTGGACTAGAAGATCCCTGAAGTCCCTTCCAGCTCTATGATTCTATGTCCCATGTACTGGAATGGGAGATACCCTGGTCTTGTAGATATGCAGCCTCAGTTTGAAACTAGAAGGAAGAGAAGGAATAATCCTAGCAAGAAGGCAAGGACAATCCATTACATCCCACCAAAAGCATCAGAAGGATGGTATCATGGATTATTATATCATGGATTATTTCCCCTTACAGTGGGGTTCCTGTCACTGTGAAAGGAGATTCTGAGGAAAATCACTGGAGAATGTCCTGGGAATGTCTTAAGAAATTCAGAGAAACTGTTCAGAGAAACAGTTTTTCTGGCCACAAATATCACCAAGAACTTCGGCCCATCTCCACTGCATTGCTAGGTCATTATCTCCTGCCTTCATGGAATCTTGAATGTCCACTGTTGGACTGTGTAGATGTCACAGCTGCCACATCTGCCATGAACTCTTGGGGAGGGAGCTGGATGGAAGCGGGGGAAGCTATACTGTTCACTGTGCTTTCCTGAGACATGACTTCAAGGTCATGACATCTGGGAATCAGTGGTGGGATTTAAAAAAACAAATACTACTGGTTCTGTGGGCGTGGCTTGGGAGGTATGGCATGGCTTGGTGGGCATGGCTTGGTGGGCATGGCAGGGGAAGGATACTGTAAAATCCCCATTCCTACCTCATCCCACTAACCTGCTTTCCAGCTCCGTTTTCCTGTGCAGGGCAACCAAGAAGACCCAGCGAATCAGCTGGGATTTGGGAGGCAGAGAATAGATGGGGGTGGGGCCAGACAGAGTGGCATTTGCCAGTTCTCCGAACTACTCAAAATTTCCACTACCGGTTCTCCAGAACTGGTCAGAACCTGCTGAATACCCACCTCTGCTGGGAATGGAATCCCACTGCATTAACCGTTTCAAAAATATCTTCTTCAAATATGATTGAACGATAGGTGGACCAGCAATAGGTAAGATAACAGATAATCAGATTTGGAAGGGACCTTATAGGTCATCTAGTCCAATCCCCCACCCAAGTGGGAGACCCTACACCATTTCTGACAGGAAGTAACAGGAAGTGACTAAGATGGAGAAAGTTACACTTGGGGAATTTGGCACGCAAATTTCAGTTCTGGCTTTGCACTATTATCGTAATCCACTTGACTTCTAGGAGACAATACCTTTCTCAGCTAAATGGAGTTAAGGATTGTAGTTAAATGGAGTTAAAGATTGTAGAGGTTCAAGCTGAGACAGGTCTGACAGGTTGTGGTGGTGTTTCTCAATCTTGAGAACTTTTAAGATGTGTGAACTTCAACTCCCAGAATTCCCCACCCAAAATGCTCCAGAATGTTTACTGAGGAGTTCTGGGAGTTGAAGTCCACGCTATCTTAAAGTTGCCAAAGTTGAGAAATTCTGGTGTAGATTGGTTCGATGCTTAACAAAGAGGGATCCCCAGGGCAATTTGCAATTATAGCCTCCACCTCAGTGACTCCTCCGTTTGTCCCCCAAGAAATAAATACATGGTTAGAGAGCAAAACAGAAAACAATCTTGCTGGGTCCTCAGTCGTGATCCAGGTCACCTTCCTTTAACTAGGTGCCTTCATGTTAATTGGTGTTACAGGTAGTCTTTGACGTACAACAATTTGTTTAGCGACTGTTCCAAGTTACAACAGCTGAAAAAAGTGATTTATGACTGTTCCTCACACTTCTAATTGTTGCAGTATCCCCATGGTCACCTGATCAAAATTTAGGGGCTTGGCAACTGGGATGCATCCTAGGGTCATGGGATCACCTGTCATCTGGGGCATCCTAGGGTCATGAGATCACCTTTTGCTACCTTCCCAGATGACTTCCAACAAGCAAAGTCAATGGAGGAAGACAGATGCTTTTAGTGAATGCAGAATTCACTTAATGAACGCAGAATTCATTTAACAAAACAGTTGTAAAATCAGGCACAATTTATTTAACAACTGCCTTGCTTGACAACAGAAATTCTGGTTTTCAATTGTGGTTAGAAATGGAGGACAAAAGATAGTTCTTGACTTATTACCACAACCTAGCCTAAAATTTATATTGTTAAGTGAGACACCTGTTAAGTGAGTTTTGCTCCATTTTACAACCTTTCTGGCCACAGTTATTAAGTGAATCCCTGCAGTTGTTAAGTTAATAACATGGTTGTTAAGTGGGTCTGGCTTTCCCCATTGCCTTTGCTTGTCGGCGGGTCATAAAAGAGGATCAAGTGACCCCAGGACACTGCAACCGCCGTTAAGTACATGCCAGTTGCCAAGCTTCTGAATTTTGATCATGTGATTATGGGAATGCTGCAACGGTCAAGTGAAAAATGGTCATAAATCACTTTTTTCCATGCCGTTATAATTCTGAACAGTCACTAAACAAATAGCTGTAATTCGAGGACTACCTGTACGAGTACATTCTCAGAAATCCCAGTCACTGCTACTTATAATCCCAGTGCTCCCACAGTGCACCAGGTTGGTGCATCCTTCCAGTACGAACTGCCAATATAATACCAGCTCTCTCTTTCTGCGTGCCCTATCATAATTATCAGCAATTTGCTACTATATCAGGATACTGAATGGCATTTTGAGGTTTTGCCTGCCTGAACTATAAATGTAGACCTCTGAGGCAAAGATCTATCTTACTCCCATTAAATATTTTATTGGTTACTTAAGATGGAAAACCTCCTCAGAAGAACAGTCGGAAAAACAAGGCAGAGGGGTGTGTGTGTGTGTGTGTGTGAGAGAGAGAGAGAGAGAGAGAGAGATTCTGATATAGTAATGGACCATTCGTTACATCTCTTTGTACAATTTGGCAGGCCTGGGATGCACTCTGTTTAATGGGTGTGTGTGTTTTTTTCTCTTTTTCTAAATGTAGTCACTCTTCTCTTAAGAGTTCTTCTGGGCCTTCCTCCCGTGCTGGTTAAGTAGAAGCCAAATGAAAGTATGTCAAGATCCAGGTCACTACATTAATTCACATCCTGATTAACATCCCTATTTGCTGAAGGATGGGAAGTGAGGGAAGTCACCCCTCCTAGAAGGATGAAATATTTGAGAAATATCTATTATATTCCCCCTAAAAGAGAAATGGAAATCTTAAGGGAGATAGAAACTCAGCCCCAGCTCCAGCATATCCAGCAGATATTGGGTGTCCATTAAGAAGGACTGGGCCAGTCTATCTACAAGACAAAGGACCCTCAGCTCCAGCGTGATGGGGTTAAAACATGACTATCCAGGATATAATAGGATTATCTAACAGCAGAGCTCACTACATTGCACAATCTCCTAAAAACATTGCATCATCCAGCACACTTCAACCAAACTTGGCTCAGATAAACGTGACCCCCACGTGGCCCCATGGGAGTGTGACTACAACCAAGAGAATACATTTCTTGCACAGGAACAGGAAGCTCTAGGGCAGGGGTGTCAAACTGGATTTCTTGGAGGGACATATCACCATTGTTGTTGTCCTCCGTGGGCCGGCCGGGTGGGCAGGGATGAAATGGACAGCAGATGGGATAGACACCTCCTGCAGCAGCTTGTCAGCCAAAACAGGGCACGAGGGGCCATGGGGCTCCCATTTTGGATGGCAAGGGGGTTCAGGAGGCCATCCAGGCTGAAATTGGGGTACAGGGGTGCTGCCCATGCCCCAGTGCCCCATTTATGCTAAGAGAGGCACCGCAAGCTAATCCTTTGCTATTTCCAGGTGGGTCAGATCTAAGTACCTCATGGGCCACATCACCACATTTGAGTTTGACACCCCTGCTCTAGGGCAAGGCCCAAGAGATGGGATAAATAACCCTCCCTCTCCACTCCATCTGTTCAGCTACTCAGGACCTCAAACCCATGTAGTTCTGCTTCATCATTAAACCATCTTTCCAATCAGCCTCCATGTTTAACAAACATGATTCACTTAACAACTGTGGCAAGAAAAGTCATAAAATGGGGCAAAACTCCCTTATAAAATTTCTCACTTAGCAATATAAATATGAGATTCATTTGTGGTTGTAAATTGAGGATTACCTGTAATTTTTTTCCCTTTGGTGTCATTTCTAAAAAGAGTTCCCATTTTCCATTGTTCCAAACAAATCCCCAAACAGGACCAATGAACAAGAAATTTACCATACATTTAAAAGAGGCAGAATAGCACTGTAAAAACCTTCTAATAAGAACTTGTATTAAAATATTAAATGTTTTACAACAAGGGTGTGGATCAGGTGTTTTCAGGTTTGTTCCAGGTAAAAAAAGGTAAGGAAAGAAGGAAAGGGGAGCGAAATAAAAAAAGGAAAGGAAAGGAAGAGGAAAGAAAAAAGGGAAAGCAAGATAAAAGAAGGGGGAAGGGAAGGAAGATAAAAGAGGAAAGGAAAGGGAAATAAAAAGGGAAAGGAAAGGAAGAGTGTTAGGGATAACATTGTTTACCCTAACTGGTTTAGGTGAAATAATAACTATGAATCATAGTTGTGTATGTTAAAGTGTCTGCAGCTTTAACTGTGGAAAATAATTAAGGGTGTGGTTATGAAAACACTATAAAAGTAGCAAGTCTACAGCTTGCTCACTCTGGCTTTGATGATCCCTGATTACTGCTTGGAATCAAGACTGCATTGCTCGAACGGGGAGAGACAACAAAGGACTGATTTGTAAGTGAACTGACATAGGATATTCTACATGGACTTTGCTACCTGAATATCCCTGAATGGACTGACTACATGATAAATGACTATTGGACTGTTATTTGACTATGCCATAAACTTATAATGGAATAAACTATATTCTTGATAGCACAAGCGTATCTGTTATTTTTGCTGTATGTTAATAAACATACAAGCTAAGCTCACTCATTTATCTGTGTGCCTATCTGACTAACGCTGCACATTCTGTTTAGCTTGTCTACCTAACCCTGGTTGGGGAACCCAGGCTTAACAAAGAGGAAAGAAAAAAGGGACAGGAAAGGAAAATAAAAGAAGGGGGAAGGGAAGAGTGATAAAAGAAGGGGGAAGGAAGAAAGTTAAAAGAAGGGGGAAGGGAAGGAAGATAAAAGGAGGAAAGGAAAGAAAGAGGAGAAGAAAGGAAAGAAAAGAAAAGAAAAGAAAGAAAAAGGGGAAAGGCAAGGAAGATAAAAGAAGGGGAAGGGAAGGGAAGGAAGATAAAAGAAGAGGAAAGGAAAGGAAAGAAGGAAAGGAAAATAAAAAGGGAAAGGAAAGGAAAGGAATAGAATGGAAAGAAAAGATGCCAAATCAATAGTTTGCTGGCTGCTCTTTCTCAATGTTATCTCAGATAGACATAGATGTTCGATAAAGATTAGTATAAATATAGATATTGTAGACATGAATGTAAAAAAAAAAAACCTGGAACCATTTGAAAAGGAGAAATTTGGCTGGATGCAGCCCTGCCAACTATCCCCCCCCCCCCCAGGGGGAAGCAACTTCAAGAGAACTTAATTCAAAAAATCCTTTAGGCCACACAGCAGCCAAGTAAAGGTTCTGGCAGCGAAGAACAGAAAGGCATCGATAAATAATCAAGGGTCTTAGATTTTTAAATGGGAATCTGAGCATTTCAGCTGAAAAGTAAATTGAATCTCCCTCCCCTCTCCACCTCTTCCCAAGCAAGTGCTGGTGTGCAGACGAGACTATAAAACTTTCCTTATTGTAAATGTTGCTTGACCTTTCGACAGATAGTTTTACATGGAAATAGAAAAGTCACCGCTTAAAACTGCTGAGAGAGGGTTTCCTCTCAGCAAGTTTCTGATTCAGACTGGAAAACGCTTATTTCCACTTCTCTCCCCCCCCCCCCATCTCTTTCTCTTTCTCCTTGTCTGCTTGCTTTATCCATTTTTGTATAATATTGGAATCCTATTTAAACTTTTTTTTCTCTTTGCCACAAACTGCTTATGTATAGATAGCCAGGAGAGTGAGAAAAAATAAATCTGTCTTGAAACAGAAAATTGAAACAATACTTAGCTAGCTAGCTAGACAGTCAGTCAGTTACTCAGTTAGTCAATTTCTGTCTTGAACAGAAAACTGGAACAATATTCAGTTAGTCAGTCAGTCAATTTCTGTCTTGAACAGAAAACTGGAATAATATTTAGTTAATTAGTTAATCAGTTAGTCAGTCAGTCAATTTCTGTAGCCATCCATCTCAATCAATGAGTCTGGGCGGCTTACAATTCAGAAAATACATGACAATTTGTTCCGTCCGGAAAAACGCGAGGTAGACCGGGTTCCAACAACAAAGTCTTTATGAAGTAACACAGTTGAGAAACGGAACATTGGCTCAGGCTGCGGCAGCCTTTTATATGTTTTTCTCTGCCGGCTTTAGCCAATGACAGGTATTTGATATTTGCCGCCTTTTAGCAGCTATGTGGATTGGTTCCTATTGAACCAATCCCCATTCGAGTTCTTTAGCCAATCAGAATTCAGTCTTTAGGAGTCTACTATTTTTATACAGAACACCCCTCCCCTCTTGGTTTAGTCCTACGTGGTGACATAGTCGCGTAGGTAGGTGGGGCTTCTTTTGACTCGACTGGACTTGCGCGGTTCATTTCTGTTGAAGACTTTGACTGGTTCGGATGGGGTTGCTGTCTCTCCGGTCTTTCTCCATGGAACCGCCTGGAAGGGTGAGTCAGCCATTTTACTGCCGCCTGAGTTCCTTAGGCCGGCGGTTTTGCCGCTCCCTCCTGGTTTCTCCGGGCAGGTCGAGCTGGCCTGGCTGGCCCCTTCGAGTGGACTCCTCTCGCAAGTTTCTTCTAACTGTAAGTCTCTTTTTTGCTCTTTTTGGTAGTTATTGTATTCTGTGTTTAATTTAAACAGTTCTTCATTATTTTCTCGTATTTCCCCCCCCCCCCCCTTTGGTTTGATTTTCATCGTTTTTTAATATTTGTGGTTGTGTGCTTGTATTTCTTTCAATGTTTCGGGAGCGAAGCTGGTCTATGTGCTGCTTCCATTCCCTGCCGTCGTCTATGGTTAGTCGGTAGGACCGGGGGCCTGTAATTTGTGTAATTTTTCCTGGAAGCCATAATGGGTCCCCGGTAAAGTTTTTTGCATAGACTAGGTCACCTATTTCAAATGTCCTGAAATGGGTGGAGGAGTCGGGGGGGGGTTTCTGGTGTGTAGTTTGGGTGCAATCTGTCTAGTTGCGATCTAAGTTTTCTCCCCATTAGTAGTTCCACCGGACTTTTGTTTGTTATGGTACTGGGTGTGATATGCTGGAGGGTGAGTAGGCGATTTATCTTATCTTGGACATCCCCAATGTCCATCCTTTCTAAACCTTCTTTGGTAAATCTAACCATTCTCTCTGCCCTACCATTTGCAGCCGTGTGGGCCGGCGCGGTTAGGGCATGTCTGATACCTAGGGAGGCTAGGTATTGTTCGAATTGGATGCTTGTTAATTGTGGCCCATTGTTGGACACTAAGATGTCCGGCAGGCCATGGGTTGCAAAGAGTTTGTCAAGCTGTTTAATAACGGTTTCAGTTGTCGTAGATGGCATGATTTTAACCTCTAGCCAGTTTGAGTATGCATCTACGACAATTAGGAAGGTATGTCCCTTAGTCGGACCCACAAAGTCTATGTGGATTCGTGACCAGGGGCCTCGTGGGGTTTCCCAGTCCCTTATGGGTGCTTGTGGCGGAGAAGGCCTATTTCTTTGGCATTTGTTACAAGAGTTTACCCAGTATTCAATGTCCCTATCTATACCTGGCCACCAGACATAGCTTCTAGCAAGGCTTTTCATTTTAACAATTCCAGGGTGGCCTTCGTGAAGCATGTTGAGGACCCTAGTTTGTAATTTGGAGGGAATAACTACCCGATCACCCCACAACAAACAACCTTTTTGAATTGAGAGTTCAGTTTGTCTGGTCCGGAAAGGTTTAAAGTTCTCAGTTTTTTGGTTTTCCGGCCAGCCTTTACCTACCCAGTTCAGTATACAGGCAGTCAATGGGTCCTTTGCAGTGGCTCTGGCGACATCATACGCAGATATGGGTAGATTTGGGCATGTCTCTATCTGCAGGGTGGTCGTCGTTGGTGCGGGGTCTTCCTCTAGGGTTGGTAGCGGTGCTCTGCTTAACGCGTCTGCATGGGAGATTTGTTTCCCAGGGCGATGTATTAGGGTGTAAGAGTAGGCTGCTAGGAATTCTGACCATCTAGTCATTCGTGGGGACAAAATGTTCAGTGTTGGCTTGTTTCCCGCCAAAATTCCCAGTAGCGGTTTGTGGTCCGTTACTATTACAAATGCCCTTCCATATAGGTACTTGTGGAAGCGTTTTACTCCGGCGACGATTGCCAGGGCTTCCCTGTCTAATTGACTGTAATTTCGCTCGGTTTTAGACAGAGTCTTTGAATAGTATGCGACGGGTGCCTCTCTTCCATCTGGCAATTGGTGACTCAGAATGGCACCGACTCCAAATGGTGAGGCGTCGCAGGTCACTATCAATGGCAGTGTGTTGCTAAATTCTTCGTAGTGAGTGGTGGTGGGAGATTGTTTTTTCCCTGTGGCCGGGCTTGTTTCATCGTTGTTTGCGTTCATTTGTTTCATTTTATCCGCCGATTTTCTCACGGCTTCAGCGGCCGAGGCTTCTGTGATAGCTTAGGCTACTGATATGTTGGGTTTATTCAGTAGCTTGCTCTGTATATTAGAGTCTCTTAACCCCAATATTACTCGATCCCGCATTGCCTCATCTAAGTTCAGAAACTCGTACACTCCCCCTATTTGTCGGAGGGCTGCCACAAAATCAGCGATGGTTTCGCCTTCTTTCTGGTCTCTCCGATAAAACTCGTGCCGCTTTATTAGACTTGACACCACCGGTGCATAGTGGGCCTTTAATGTTCTGTGGAGCTCAGTCCAAGTCAATTGTTTTACATCTCGGGGCTTCGCCAAAGCCTTGGCCATTTTGAAGATTGCGGGCCCACAGTGTGTCAAGAAAACAGCTCTCTTGCACTGGTCTGAGATTTCCTCCATCTCATTGCTCTCCAGGTACATCTGGAAACGGTCTACGTAGGATTCCCAATCCTCTTCATTGGGATTGAAGGGTGCGGGCGGCGCATTGTTTCCAGCCATTGTTCTTCGTCTGGTTTTATCTGTCACCGCGTGCTCAGTCTCGCGTTTAGGACGATCCCACCTTCGTCGCCAGTGTTCCGTTCGGAAAAACGCGAGGTAGACTGGGTTCCAACAACAAAGTCTTTATGAAGTAACACAGTTGAGAAACGGAACATTGGCTCAAGCTGCGGCAGCCTTTTATATGTTTTTCTTTGCCGGCTTGTAGCCAATGACAAGTATTTGATATTTGCTGCCTTTTAGCAGCTATGTGGATTGATTCCTATTGAACCAATCCCCATTCGAGTTCTTTAGCCAATCAGAATTCAGTCTTTAGGAGTCTACTATTTTTATGCAGAACACAATTAAAAATAAGGACATTTTAAAAACAATAAAAAGTACAAATACTAAAGACATCCAAATTAAATATAAAAAAAGGCACAGAGGAGAGAGATTCATCTAGAGAATTTGTTTTAAGATGACTTTTATTCGGGAGCTAATGACATATCTTTCTTTTCGATCAATAGAAATACATTTAAATCCTATTCGGTTAAGAATTTATCTTTATATCTGTGAGATTTGTATCACTGCAATCTCTGAGGTTTCTAAAATGAGATCAATGACATCCTTCTGAACCAGGGTTGCCAGATCGCAGCTTGGCTCTGAGGCCAAACTCAAGTCAAAATATGGCCAAATTCAGCCAAATTATTTTCTCTCATGGCCAAATTTTCTGGCCAATTTTTTTTATGCAATATAACATGAGGATATATTGTTTTTTGTTTTTTTAACTGTTTTTAAATAAACAAATCATAAAAAATAGTCTTTATTCGACAACATAACGTGACATCATGGGAATTTCTGCATTTCTTTACTCACATCCAGGCTAGGCAGTTCACTTCAAATAACCGCTACTAATGTTTGGAAAGCTCAGGGCCATATGCAGCGATCCTGAGGAGGGGGGAGCTAGGGCATGAGGGTTTTTAGGGGGATTTCCCCCCCTCCCGATTGAAAAAATATAATCACTAAGCAAATAAAATGACACAAAAATAGCAATTATATACAGAATCCTTATGAAAACTGAATGCTCAATAACCATCTTTTCAAAAAGAGAGGAATTATCCCAATACTTACATGAGAACAAAGAGTACTTCTAATGTAGCAATGTGAAGAAAGAAAAAGGATAGGCCTACTCACCAGTCTGTTGGCTATAGGCTTGCTAATATACATACGCTGTGCACATACACAATACACATAGCTGCCTTACCATGCATGCAGAGTACACGCACAATGCGTTTAGCTAGCTTACATGTACCACAGGTGTATTCTCTCGGTCGCACATCCGGGATTTTCCGTTACGCCGCGTGCCGGCTGGTGATAAAACAATCCAATACTGAGATGTTTACATCCGGGTTAACATCCACTTATATTACGCAGCGCTGTTCACAGTCAGAAGGCTTTGGCCTGTGTATCGCGTCGTTTTTCAGAGGTTTTCAGACGATCTGACAGTCATTTTCATGTGAATATATTGTATTGAAAACCGGTATTCGGCCAAAATTTCGATTTCATGGCTAAGCAAGTTTCATATGGCCAAATTTACAGCCAAATATATTTGGCCAGAGACATAATTTTTTTCACGGCCAAACAGATTTCTATACGGCCAGATTTCTCGAATTTGGCTGGAAAAACGGCCAGATGGCAACCCTGTTCTGAACGATGGATGGATGGATGGATGGATGGACAGATAGATAGATAGACAGACAGAGATGATACAGATAGAGATAGATATTGTTTAGGAGAATGTAAGTGACTTCATTTTATAAAGAAAGATCAAGGTTGTATTTATCTGATTTATCCCATCCTGCAGGGCATTATGAATGCCTCTTGAATTGTGATAAATGTTGATATTTCCATCAGCTGCTCAATGTACCTGTAGTCCTCAATTTACAACAGTTCATTTAGTAACCATTTGAAATTACAACAGAACTGGAAAAAGTGGCTTATGATCATTTTTCACACATACGATGTTGCAGCATCAAGGACTGGTTTTGAATGTGTGTTACAGGTAGTCCTCAACTTATGATCACAATTAACTGTCACCCTCAAGCTTGGGACATGCTACACGCAAAATCAGTCTTCCTAGATATAATCTGACAGTTCATTGCACTCCATTAGAGAGGTCCTGTTGAAAGTTTTCTCCTATCAAAATATTTGATGGGTGGGAGGACAAAGAAGCAGATCTTCTCTGGAAAGTAGCCTGTTTCCCCAAAAATAAGACCCGGTCTTATATTTTTTCTATCCCTACTAAAAAAGCCCCCAGGTCTTATTTTTGGGGGATGTCTAATTACTGACTCACCTTGTGTGGCGGTGGCACCAAGAACCTCGCCAAGCAGGAACCCACTGCCAGCCCACTTCTTCTGCAATCACTCGCACACAATTGGCGCCACTCGCACACGTTGCCCCTCTCCTCCGTTTCACCATAAGAGGCCTTCCGGAAGGGCTTCTGCAATCAAGAAACGGGCTCCAAATTGATGTGTGCAGCACCCCCTGGCTTCTGTTTCACCATCAGAGAGGCCTTTCTGGAAGACCTCTGACTGCAAAATGGCAAAATGGAGGCTGGGTGTCATCCTCCAAGATTTCTGCTTCTGCTTGGCTCCCATGGAACTGGGGTGCCAGCTTTGGAAGCTATATTGAGATGAGATGTTCCCATGCTGCCCCATTTTGAGCCTGGGGAAGTGGGAAGTGGGAATTTCTTGGAATGTATGTAGTTAGACATAATAATGTTCTTTTTCTAATTCAAGGTCATGTTAGTTTGCGCATAAGTGAGGGGAAGTCTCAAGTTTGGATGGAAGGTGATTGGGGCATGTGATATGATGATGGGTGCATGGGGTGGATTTGTAGTTTTTATTTATTGTAAGGAAGCCTGGAACTTTCAGATTCGGGAATTCCCAGTTGTGCCAGTTTACTACCCAAAATAAAAGGAATTTTTGAGAATATCAAAAGAGCTGTGGAAGTTTTCTGGAACGCTAACATGGAGAGGAGAGGAATAATTGGGCTTCATAGGAGGAAGGGTTCTGGAGGTAGAAGTTGTGTGAAATGTAAAAGTTGGGATGCTTTCCTGCTTACTGCACAAATGCAGCCACTTATCTTTTCTAGGCCAAGGTCAGGGGTGGGATACTACCAGTTCGCACCTATTCGCTGGAACTGGTTGTTAATATTCTAAGCAGCTCAGAGAACCGGTTGTTAGAAGAAATTACTGGCCTAATCCTGTAAGGAAGGCAGGAAGGAAACATTCTGGTGTTGCTTACAGAAACTGCCTCTCCGTTAACCCTGATTACATTCTTGGCAGGACTAGACTTCCTGTCTCTGGAACTTCTCTGGATGTTTTTTTTCCTCCTTTGCTGGTACTTTGCTTGTGTGGAGTGACCATTCAAAGTTACAATGGCACTGAAAAAAGTGACTTATGAATGTTTTGCGCACTTATGACTGTTGCAGCATCCCCACAGTCCAGAGAGGCCAGGCGAGGAGATGCATGCCTCGATGTGAGTGATATTGAGTTGGCCACACTCAGCCAATAACATGACCACCAAGCCACTCCCACCACCTAAGCCATGCCCACAGAACTGGTTGTTAAAAAATTTGAATCCTACCCCTGGTCAAGGTCAACCACCTTGGCACACCAGATATGTGAGTTGCCACCTGAAGAGGTAACCCAGCTGACATTATACACACCTCAAAGTGGATGTCCAGTTTGAATTGTTGGGGGTGGGGACTTGGAATAACTTTCTATATGTAATTTCCACACCTTTTGGCTCAGATCTTGTATTTCTTTTGTTGGTATCACTTCAAATTCAGTAAAAGTACTTTTCTCTATAAAAATGGAGTCTAAAGCTTTCTTTCTTGGATTTTGAATGGAGCCATATCTGACACCAAGGGTGACAAGGGTGAGCGGCAGCAAGCAGCTGCAGAAGAAGTGGGCCTGGCAAGGTGAGGCAGGTATTGGTATGTGCAAGGCCAGGTAAGTAGGGCGGCTCTACCCACCCCATCTGAGCTTAATTTTTACCTGTGCACCTCACTCCACCCTGTACACCCTGGAGTAGGTGGGGTCTTAAGTTAGGCTTATTTTTGGAGTAGTCAAAAACTGCCCAGCCATTGCTGGTTAGAAATTCTGGGTGTTTTTTTTTTAATATTTTTAAAACTTTATTAAACAAATTCTACAATTAAAAAACAATTAAAAACCTATTTCCATTCATTGCAACATATTCGTAATAGTGTTCACTCACTTTGACATATTCCTAAGTATATAGAATATTACTAAATATTATTACAATTATTTTACATTTGATTTATGTCATATTTTCATATATTTACATAGTTATTTACATATTTATACATAAGTATACATAGTTACGCCCAGTGATTGGATTCAAACATTTTTACGACCGGTTCTGTGAGCAAGGCGTGGCGTGGCTTGGTGGGTGTGGTGTGGCTTGGTGGGCATGGCTTGGTGGACATGGAGGGAAGGTTACTGCAAAATCCCATTCCCTCCCCACCCCACTAACCTGCTTTCCAGCTCTGTTCTCCTGTGCAGGACAACAAAAGAAGACCCAGCCAATCAGCTGGGACTCGGGAGGCAGAGAAGAAATGGGGGTGGGGCCAGTCAGAGGTGGGATTTGCTGGTTCTCTGAACTACTCAAAATTCATGCTATTGGCTCTCCAGAACTGGTCAGAACCTGCTGAATACCACCTCTGGTTATGCCTATTCATACCAAATTATTAAATCATATCATAACCTTTCATTTCATCTCTCTAGTCTACCTTGCAGCCAATTATACCATAAATTCCAAATTTCGTAGTACTCTGTCTCTTCTCTCTCCTTCATTTCCATTGAAAGCCTATCCATTTCTGCACACTCCAAAACCATTTTTATTATCATAATATCAGAGGGAATGCTGTCATTTTTCCAATTCTGGGCAAAAGCTGTGTGTTTTCATGCCATCATATCTGGAGGGCATCCAGTGAGAAATGCTCTAACTTTCTACTGTCAATACAGATAGTCTTCGACTTATAATAGTTCATTTAGTGATTGTTCAAAGTTACAACAGCACTGAAAAAAGTCACTTATGACTGTTTTCCATACTTACAACCATTGCCATATCCCCATGGTCACATCATCAAAATTCAGGCTCTTGACAACTGACTCATATTTATGATGGTTGCAGGGTCCCAGGGTCATGTGTGTTCTGACCAAGGCTTCCTGAGTCCATAATTAAGCACATGCCTAGTCCAAACAACTCTTATTTTATTTCAGCACTGGGAGTTATGTTCATTCCCTGCCCGTAATGAGTCCCAAACAGTCTCTTGAGATAAGCACCCACCTTTATTTATTTTGAATTGCTGCCAACAACTAAAGTGCCAAATTAACTGCAAAAAGCCAAACAAAGTACAAAGTCCACAAAGATCTTCAAGGTTTAATCTGAACAGAGCGAACAAAGTTGCTTCCTGCAAAGGTTTCTCTACCTTTGCACTTCCTGTATATCTTATGGGAGGGGCAATCATCTCCAAGCCTTACTCTCAAGTTGCCCCTTTTGTCTTAGCTGTTCTTGCCTTCTGACAGCTCTGTGCACACGCGCACTTGGAACAGGCTCCCCTTGTTCCTCTGCCTCACTGCTGCCAGATTATAGACGCTTCGGTTTCAGCACCCCACTCCCAGATGATCCTGGCTCCATCTCTGTATCGGATGCAGAACCCTCATCTGAGTCTTCCCCAGACTCCTGGACTGGTTCCCGTTCTTCCCCACTGTCTGATTCTACTTCCGTCTGCCAACAAACCACAACAATGTAAACCCCTTTTACGACCTTCTGACAAGCAAAGTTAGTGGGACAGTTAAATTGTTCATTTAACAATTGTGTTACTAACTTAACAGCTGCAGTGGTTCACTTAACAACTGGGGCTAGAAAAATCGTAAAATGGGGCCAAACTCATTTAAGAAATGTCTCGCTTAGCAAAAGAAATTTTGGGCACAATTTTGTCATAAATTGAGGACTCTCTGTACTAAAACATGACTGTGAGATTGCATTCAGCATCTCTAGTTTGAGTCCTTTCTCTCCTGACACACAGACACAGAGAGAAAGACAGTGGTCACATCAAAGCAAGAATGCATATCTACATATTTAATAGTAAATTTTGTACTGAATGCTGTAGCAATTTCAACATTGATGTGATATCTCAGGGGCTGCCACAAAGAAAAGGGGGGTCAAGCTATTCTCCAAAGCACCTGAAGGCAGGAGAAGAAGCAATGGATGGAAACTAACAAAGGAGAGAAGTAAGGAGAAATTTCCTGACAGTGAGAACAATTAATCAGTGGAGCAACTTACCTCTAGAAGTTGTGAATGCTCCAGCACTGGAAGTTTTTAAGAGATTGGAAAACCATGTGTCTGACATGGTATCAGGTCTCCTGCTTGAGGGAGGGGTAGTAGGATGTTAGTGTCCACCGCTCTCCTAGAAAAATGAAATATCCTAGGAAATATTAAAAAGGCAGAATATTTCCCCTAAAAAGAGTAGAAACTCAGAAGCAGAAACTCAGCCCCCCCTCCACCTTTGCTAATGGGCCATTACTTTGGCCTAGGCCAGCCTATTTTACCTAACAAAGATCTCCAGGTAGAGCTATAGGCATTGCCCAAAGCCCTTTTCAGTGCATCATCATCCAGGAAGGCTCAACCAAGACTGGAACTCAGGACAGCCTACAGAGTTGCCCCTGCATGGCCCTATGGGGGTCTGACAACCAATCAGAATACAAGCTCAAATTCAAATCCCAACAGAGGATATAAAACCAAGGCACACTCAGCATCTCAGCCCTTCCTTTTTGGAGCTCCAAGCCATGTGGTCCTGCCCACCATTAAACCATCTTTCCAAACAGCCCCCATGTTTCCAGTGTCTTTTTCCCCACTTGGAACTGAACCCGGAAGGATATTTCTTCCAACAGGGTTTGGACTAGAAGACCTCCAGGATCCCTTCCAACTCTGTTAGTCTCTTTCTGCTGATACTGAGACAGGAGAATGGCTTCCAAATTGAAGACTAGACTGCTTTGTTGCAAATTTGCAACAAAATAAGTTGCAAATCTGCTTTGCAACTTATTAGGACTCTGCAGTGCTTCAAATTTGTATGCAGAAAGATGCTCGGAGATACATCTTTGGTATCTACACCATATTTTGAAGCAACTGAATCTTGGGATTGGGGGCATGAATTAAGTACATTGGCTGCCTCCCCAGCTTTAGCACAATCCTGGAAAAAGACACACCTGGTTTAAGGAATTCTAGACAGGTGCAATGACGTGCATACTTCTCACACACCTAAGGCACACTTTCTCACTGAAGCATTGCACAGTTATGTTCCTGGTTGCTTAGGCATGAAGGACAATGTCCTTTATGGATATTAGTGCACAACCTCAGTCACAATTCCCCCCCCCCCCGAGAAAGCTGCACAAGAAGTTTATGCTGACCCCTTATTTCCCCGGCTAGTGGGAATTCAAAGCAGCAGGCTGAAATGCATGCAACTTTGTGGCCAGGATTCTTGGTGGAATTTACTTAATTCATCCCTCTTTGAAATGGTTGCTTATTGTTCTTTGTTGCTTAGTGTTTTGTAAATCCCTTCAGTTGTTGGTGGTGGTGGTGGGGAACCTTTTATTTATTAGCAAATTGCTTGTTTCTCTCTTTTTTGAAATAAAGATTGTCAACAATGAAATTTCAGAGGTGTGTGCCTCGGCATTGATTTTTTTATTTGTAATAACACACAATAGCATATTTTGTTTTCTATCAAAAGGATAAAAATGTCCCTAACACAGTGAACTCCATTCTGGGGTAATGGATAAAACCTGTTTATGAGATGTCATTTATTCCACAATAGACAGTAAATAAAAGCTATTTCAAGCTTCGGTTAAATCAAAGCTTGTTCTGGATTTCAGCAGATTTGCAAATTACCTTTGGGACCCACTTCAGTTCCACTTGTTTTCTTGCATGTCATTGGATACCCCTCCTTTTTTTGCGATAAAAGTTTCTTCTTCTTCTTCTTCTTCTTCCTCCTCCTCCTCCTCCTCCTCCTCCTCCTCCCTCCTTCTTCTGTCATCCTTTTCCATGTTCTCTTTTCATCCTTCTTCTTCACCTCCCCATCCTCCTCCTTCCTCCTCTTCCTCCTCTCATCCTTCCCATTCTCTTTCTACTCCTCCTTCTGTCACCCTTTCCATTTTCTCCTTTCATCCTTCTTCTTCTTCCCCTCCTCTTCTTCCTCCCTTTCCTCTTCTACCTCCTCACATCCTTCTCCTTCTTCTGTCATCCTTTTCCATCTCCTCCTTTCATCATTCTTCTCCACCTCCTCTCCTTCTTTCTCCTTTAATCCTTCTTCTGTCATCCTTCTTTTCCTTTTCCCCTCCTTTCAGCCTTCTCTCCTCTGCTCCTCCTTCTCCTTCTCTGACTCACACACACATACATACATAACATACACAGTCACCCCCAACTGTTGGTCTAACTTTTTAGAGAAGGCATTTTTTTTAGAGCCAGGACAACGTAAGGCCACAAACAGATCCCTGAAACAGTCATCCTTATTATCTCAGCACAAAGTATTTAAGGCTGCTGCCCTATCCCATCCTTTATATGGTAGAATAGAATAGAATAGAATAGAATAGAATAGAATAGAATAGAATAGGAGTTGGAAGGGACCTTGGAGGTCTTCTAGTCCAACCCCCTGTCTAGGCAGGAAACCCTGTACCATTTCAGACAAATGGATATCAAAACCAAACTTCCAGCATTCACAATTCTGGAGGCAAGTTGTTCCACTGATTAATTGTTCTGTCAGGAAATTTCTCCTTATTCTAGGTTGTTTCTCTCTTTGATTAGTTTCCATCCATAACTTCTTGTCCTTCCTTCAGATGCTTTGGAAAATAGCTTGACTCCCTCTTCTTTGTGGCAGCCCCTGAGATACTGGAACACTGCTATTATGTCTCCTCTCGTCCTTCTATTCACTACACTAGACATACCCAATTCCTGCAACCATTCTTCATATATTTTAGCCTCCAGTCCCCCAATCATCTTGGTTGCTCTCCTCTGCACTCTTTCTAGAGTCTGAACACCTGTTTTACATTGTGGCGACCAAAACTGGATGCAGTATTCCAAGTGTGGCCTTACCAAGGCATTATAAAGTGGTATTAACACTTCCTGTGATTTTGATTCTATCCCTCTGTTTATGCAGCTTAGAACTGTGCTGGCTTTTTTTTTTTTTTTTTTGGCAACTGCAGCACATGGCTGGCTTATATTTAAATGATTGTCCACTTGGACTCCAAGATCCCTCTCCCAGTCACCACTGTTGAGCCAGGTACCACCTATACTGGACCTGTACAGTACATTTGATAGCCTGTTCTGTGTTCTCCATCTTCTCCACCTCTACAATAGCCCTTTGGGAATACCTTTGCCTCCTCCATTCTTGTCCTCCCATTCTTGACAGCTCAATATCTAGGTAGGGGATGAAAACTCTTGACATTCCGTGCTGATGGAGCAAAACGTCTTTCAGACAAGTATCTTCAAGGAATGACAACAAAATAATAAGGAAGGAAGGAAACAGTTTTCTCTGATTCTGAGACCTTCTGCCAAGTTTCAGCCGGGAGCAGATTTGTATGGCCAGAGTGATAAATCAAAGCTCAGTTTGTAATGATAATGCTGACACAGGTTTAACTGTAACGAGACTCACAGGCACCGTTGCAAAGAAATTAGAGCTACAAATTCAGACCATCCAACGTATATCAAGCAGACCAGCTGTCGACAATCTTCTGAAGTATTTTTGTTTTGGGGGAATTAAAAGCACACTAAAGCAGTCTTGAACAGTGGTGTCAATTTTATTAGGGCAGGGTACAGAATTCATGGCATTAAATATAAGTGAATTTTCTTCTCATTGAAAGAGTGTATGCTAGAAAAAAACAGGCAACTACTGTAGTTCATACTGTAGTTCATACCTATCCATATCAGAATCTCCTTCATACCATGTCAATTGCAACTGAATTAAAAGATAGAATGTCACTGCTGTGGCATTCATGCCTTTAGGCTCCATCTGTTTCTGTGGGGTTGGATACAGGTAGCCTTCAACTTACACCTGTTCATTTAGTGACTGTTTGAAGTAACAATAGCATTGAAAAAAAACAACCAGTCTTTGAACTTACGATTGTCACATTATCTCCATGGCCACTTGATTAAAATTCAGTGGTTCAGTGGTAACTGGTATGTGTTTATAATGATTGCAGTGTCCCAGGGACAGGGAAGGGAAAGGGATAAATGGGTGAAGAAGGGAAGGGAAAGGAAAGGAAAGGAAAGGAAAGGAAAGGAAAGGAAAGGAAAGG
>BLBF01000010.1:3940014-3968170 GCA_015471245.1 Laticauda colubrina
CCTTCCTTCCTTCCTTCCTTCCTTCCTTCCTTCCTTCCTTCCTTCCTTCCTTCCTTCCTTCGCAAAAGCACTTAGACTTATATACCATTTCATAGTGCTTTACAGCCCTCTCAAAGCAGTTTACAGAGTCAGCTTACTGACCCCAACAATCTGGGTCCTCATTTTACCCACCTTAGAAGGATGGAAGGCTGAGTCAATCTTGAGCCTGGTGAGGATTGAACTCCTGTCAGTGAACAAAGTCAGCCTACAATACTGCATTCGAACCACTGCACCACCAGAGTTCATGATGGACAAGAGGTTACAAACCAATGACTTCATGTTTGTACCAGTAATTATCACCATCTTTAGATGTTACAGCCCATGGAAGGGATCCTCTTCAGATGCCACTGTATGAAAAAAGAGGCTCTTTTTTTCATACAGTGGTATGAAAGGTTGAGACTAGGAAAAAAATGCAACCAGGATGATTAGGAGACTGGAAGCTAAAACATATGAAGAATGGTTGCAGGAATTGGGTATGTCCAGTCCAGTGAGAAATGTGATACCCTAAAAACAAAAAAATGAGCACAAAAAATGGTCTATTTCTTGCCTGGATCTAATGCCAGTCTTAACACCTGACAACCTTTTGCTACTAAGCTGACTCAACAGTTCTGTCTACCTGTCAAGTTTACTCTGTAAAAAAGCACTGTGAGTCACATGTTGAATGTCACTGAATGCCGGTATGTGCAGAGAAGAACAACAAAGATGATGAGGGGACTGGAAGCTAAAACATATGAAGAGCAGTTGCAGGAATTGGGTTTGTCTAATTTAATGAAAAGAAGGACTAGGGGTGAAGTGATAGCAGACTTCCAATATCTGAGGGGCTGCTATAAAGAAGAAGGGGTCAAGCTATTCTCCAAAGTACGTGAAGCAATGGGTGGAAGTTTATGAAGAACAGATTCAACCTAGAACTAAGGAGAAATTTCCAGACAGTGAGAACAATTAATTCAGAGGTTGTGGGTACTCCATCGTTGGAGGTTTTAAAGAAGGGATTGGACAGCAATCTGTCCGAAATGGTATAAGGCTGTGATGGTGAATCTATGGCACTCATGTCATAGGGAACATGCAGAGCCATTTGTGCCGGCACACAAACTGCAGGCAAACTTACCTCACTGCGCTTGTGTGCGCCTCACAGCTGATTTTTGGCTGGTTTGAGGCCTTTTTCGATCTCCCAGAGGCTTGAGGAAGGCTTCTGCAGGCTTTTCAGGACAAAAACTAGACCCATTTCATCGCTTCCTGTTTTTCCGGAAATACCAGAAGTGGCGAAACGGACCTAGTTTTCATCCTGAAAAACCTGCAGAAGCCTTCCTCAAGCCTCCGGGAGGCCGAAAAAGACCTCAAACCAGCCGAAAATCAGCTGTGAGGTGCAGTGCAGGTAAGGGGGCAGCGGGATAGGTTGGTGGGGATTGCGCGTGCATGTATAAGGGGCGCAGTTATTGGCACAGGAGCCCAAAAAGGTTAGCCACCACTGGTATAGGGTCTGCTGCATGTGCAGGGGGTTGGACTAGAAAACCTCCAAGGTGCCTTCCAACTATGTTGTTCTGTTATTCTGCTCCCCCTCAACACATAGGTATCAGGAACAGGACTTAGGTAACTTTGCAGGCATCAGGAATGCTGTATGGGTGGAAGACAACAGCATCCAGATGGTGGGTGTCGCCAGTGCAATTGAAGCTCCTACTCTTTTGCATGTGCATGCAGCGTGTGAGATGTATGTTAAAAAGGAGGAGGGCGTGAGTTCACGGTGCCGCCCCAGTCACAAATGTGCTTCCCATTTGTGTATCTAATGCAGAGGTGGTATTCAGCAGGTTCTGACCGGTTCTGGAGAACCGGTAGTGGAAATTTTGAGAAGTTTGGAGAACTGGCAAATACCACCTCTGACTGGCCCTGCCCCCATCTCTGCCTCCCCAGTCCCAGCTGATTGGCTGGGCCTTCTTTTGTTGCCCTGCACAGGAGAACGGAACTGGAAAGCAGGTTAGTGGGGTGGGGAGGAATTGGATTTTTTGCAGTATATTCTTCCCCTGGAGTGGGGTGGAAATGGAGATTTTGCAGTCTCCTTCTCCTGCCATGCCCACCAAGCCATGCCCACAGAACCGGTAGTACAAAATTTTGAATCCCACCATTGATCTAAAGGCTGCTTCTGGAATGAGACCCTTAGAAAAAATGACTGAGCCAAGACAGGGGGTGGGGTGGAGGCAGTGGGACCCAGAGGAAAAGGAAGCAGGAAGTGAGGCAGCATGAAGGGAAGATAGTCAGGGGGTGCCACAGCATCCCTGGGGTCGGGTCATAAGGACTGGTGGGTTGCCAAGTGCCCAAATTTTGGTCACCTGCCTGTGGGAGTGCTGCAGCATCTGTAACTATGGGCAGAGGTCATAGGTCCTGTTTGGGGGGGGGGGTCCTTTATAACTTCAAATGGTTGCTAAGCAACCAGTCATAAGTCTAGTTGTAGGCACTACTGAGTTGCATAAACCAGTATTCTCATACATGTATCATGCCATTATACTCATTCATATAGAATGGCTATTTAAACTGCTCATGGACTTTAGATGTTGAAACCATGGTCTCTCTCTCTCTCTCTCTCCATCCATCCATCCATTATCTATTGTCTATCTACATCCATCCATCCATCCATCTCTACCTAGTTATCTATCAATCAATCATCTATTTGTATTTTTTTGCCTATCTATCTAGCCATCCATCCATTCATCTCTACCCAGTCATCTATCGATCAATTATCTATTATCTATATTTATTTGCCTATCATCTATCTATCTATCCATCCATCCATTCTTCTCTACCTAGTTATCTCTCGACAAATTATCTATTATCTATATTTGCCTATCAGCTATCTATCCATCTATCCATCCATCTCTACCTAGTTATCTATCGATCAATCATGTATCTTTATTAATTGCCTATTTATCTATCTACCTATCAATCCATCTCTGTCTAGTTGTCAATCAATCATCTATTATCTGCCTATCTTCTCTATTTGCCTATCTATATCTATCTATCTAATCTATCTATTTATTTATCAATATCTACTACTGTGTGTGTGCAGATAGATAGATAAATAGGTAGGTAGGTAGGTAGGTAGGTAGGTAGGTAGATAGATAGATAGATAGATAGATAGATAGATAGATAGATAGATAGACAGAAGGATAGAAATCATCCATCATCTATCAATTTACTGTCTATTGACTATCTGTCTATCATCTGTTTATCTATCTGTTTATCTACCTATCATCTATCTATCTCTTTTATCTTCTATCTATCTATCTATCTATCTATCTATCTATCTATCTATCTCTCTATCTATCATCTCTTGATTTCTACCTCTCTATCCCCTCCCCAGAATGGATAAATTTTCCTGATTTATTCAAAATGCCAACCCTACCTAAATAGTGAGAAAAGGCGCTACCACTCACCAAGGGAATGCAAAGAACTGGATATGCTTATTGTGGAAACATCCGTTACGAATCATAACGCAAACTCTGTACTTCTGAAATGGGAGGTGGGGGCAGGGACTGAAGAGGCAATTCCCCACCACCCCACTGAGGGAAATCTGAAGCACTCGCATAAATGACATTAGTGGGCTAATACGGACATATATGACAATAATTTTTAAAATAAATGAGCTGCTGCAGAAATAAAGTACCTTGGAACAAAATGCACGTGGGAGAGGTACAAAGTAAATTAAAAAACAGATTATAGCAACATCTGTATATTACCTCCATCATAAAAAAGCAGCCGAGTGCTAATACTGTGTGGTATACAAAGACATTATAAAATTATAATCCATCTGAGATCTGATGTCATTAAAAAGATGACAGCCGAGAAACCAGAATTTCCTTTTTTTTTTTTTCTTTGAACAGCTGAACTCTTTTGACCAATTTTGACTATTTTACCCTCCAAATAGATCACAAGTCTAAAAAAAAATGCAAAGGAGGACCAGATAAAAATTTGAGGTATAAAATTAAAATCAGAGAGTGCTACGATTGGTTCTCCCCCCCACCTTTGGACTGTTAAGTCAAGTGTCATAAAATGAAGACAAATTCTGGAAGCAGGCTATTATGGGACTCAAGTTTCATTTACAAAATTCAGCTTGGATTGGAAATGTTTCTCCTTCTCAAATAAAGAATAGCGCTTTCCCAGCAGCTTAACATAGGAATGGGAAAGTTTTGCAAATCAACATGGGTAATGATGAACTCTGAGAAATTATTTTATTGCTAGACATTTATTATATTGCTATAGGTGTCTTTGACTTATGGCTATTATGAACTTATGACACACCTCCCCAAGGGAAGAAGGATAGGTTGCCATGACCATCTCACCATGGCCAACTTACTGCAGCCATCTCGCTGTGCCCAACTCACCATTGGACAACTCACCATGGACAACCCCATGCAGGACAACTCAACACAATCAATGTTTCTTCAACATTGTTTCCAATTTTGTCCATGTTGAGTTATCCCACATGGAATTGTCCTGTGGCAAGTTCTGCAGTGAATTGGCCACAGCGAGATGGCCATGGTGGGTTGGCTGGGTAGAAATGGCCATGGTGAGTTGGCTGTGGCAAGAGAGCCGTGGTGAGTTGTCCCGTTCTGTCCCCATGGGCACCTACAACCCATTTCTGAAGTTCTAACAGTCATTACGATGGGTTTTCTTCTTTGAACTAGCAACATGCAACAAACCAGAAAGGAGCAATAATTCAGGGTCCTGTCATAAGAGCTGATTCAGAATAACAGAGTTGGAAGGGAACTTGTAGGTCATCCCCTGCTCAAGCAGGAGACCATTTCTGACAAGTGGCTATCCAGTCTCTTCTTGAAGCCTCCAGCGATGAAGCATCCACAACTTCTGAACGCAAGCTTTTCCATTGGTTGATTGTTCTAACTGTCAGAAACTTTCTCCTTATTTCTAGATATCTCTCCTTGATCAGTTTCCATCCACTGTTCCTTGTCTGGACTTCATGTATTTTGGAAAATAGATTTTCCCCCTCCTCTCTGGAGCAGCCCCTAAAACACCACCCCCTGGTCCTTCACCAGATTAGCCATTCCCAGTTCCTGTAACTATTCTTCATATATTTTACACTCCAGTCCCCTAATCATCTTGGTTGCTCTTCTCTGCACTCTTTCTAGAGTCTCAACATCTTTTTTACATTGTGGTGACCACAACTGTATGCTGTATTCTCGGTGTGGTCTTACTAAGGCTTTATAAGGTGTCAGGCTTGTCCCAACCTGGGTGTTTAGGAAAGAAAGATCCTTGACTCCATTTGTAGTGAAATATATACTTTTACTAAAGCCAAGTAGTTATAGTGTAAGCAAAGCTGGATTTGAATATTCCTGTTCAAACCCTGCATTTTCCCCATCTCCCTGACTCTCCACTCCTTGAACAGTTCATAAGTGTCCAATAATATTTGAATTTGGTGTTTTAGTAACAGCTTTAAGGCATTCCGTTCTCATGGTTATGTCCTTGGATACACTGATCATTTCTGGATTGGCACCTGTCATCCCTCCCCCAACTCCTTCATTTTATGGCAGGATGCCAGTGAGGCAAAGTAAATCGAAGGCAGACCTGATATGGGAACCTCTGCTTTGCAAGTTTGGAAACCCCTGTATTAGAGATATCCAGAATGAGCCTCTGGTTGCCAACTAGGTGGAAAATTTCCAGGCTTTAATATCCAACTAATCCCATCGAACTAATCCTGACCTAAGGGATGCAGTGGCTAAGACATTGAGCTTGTCAATCAGAAAGGTCAGCGGTTCGAATCCCTCGTGCCACATAACGGAGTGAGCTGCCGTTCTTTGTCCCAGCTTCTGCCAACCTAACAGTTCAAAAGTACGTAAAAAATGCAAGTAGAAAAATGGGGACCACTTTGGGGGGAAGATAACAGCGTTCTGTGCACCTTTAGGCGTTTAGTCATGCCAGCCACATGACCACGGAGACGTCTTCGGACAGCGCTGACTCTTCGGCTTTGAAACAGAGATGAGCACCGCCCCCTAGAGCCAGAAACAACTAGCATGTACGTGCAAGTGGAATCTTTACCCTTACCTAATCCTGACCTTCTAACTCAGGGGTGTCAAATTCAATTTCATGTAGAGCCACTTCAGGGTTGTGTTTGACCTCGGGGGATCAGGGGGGCATAGCCAGGGGGGCATGGCCAGTTGGAGGTGTTAGGGGCACCTGAGTGGGCCTGAGCGCTCTGCCAGCGAATACAGGCTCCCGAGCTCCGTTTTCAGCCGTGACTGCCTCCTGCGGCCCTCTGCCCGTGAAAATGACGCTCGAAGCGGCCGCTCCGTCTTCGCTGGCAGATGGCTGCAGGAAGTCATCACAGCCAAAAACAGAGTCTGGGAGGGATGTGTGCGGGCTTCCCGAGCTCCGTTTTCACTGGCAGAGGCAACGTGGGCCAGTCCTTTGCTGTTTCCAGGGCAGCCCCGTGGGCCAGATCTAAGCATGACGTGGGCCAGATCCAGCCTGTGGGCCTTGAGTTTGACACCCCTATTCTAATTAAAGGGCAATACGTATGAAAACCCATATTAATCTCTAATGATCTAAGTGCTAGAGCTCATTGTAGCAGCATTGCCAAAAAGGCATTAAGAGTTGTTAATCTAATCTTATGAAGCTTCTCCTTCGGAAATATTGAATTGCTAACTAGAGCATACAAAACTTTTGCTAGACCAGTACTCGAATACAGCTCATCAGTCTGGAATCCGCACTGTATATTGGAGATTAATACAATTGAGCAAGTCCAGAAGTATTTCACGAGATGAGTACTGCATTCCTCTGCAAGCAATAGAATACCCTACACCACCAGGGTTGAAATTTTGGGTTTGGACAACCTTGAGCTATGCCGCCTACAGTTGGACTTCAGCGCAGTACACAAAATTATCTGCTACAATGTCCTACCAGTCAATGACTACTTCAGCTTCAACCCCAACAATACAAGATCACACAACAGATACAAACTCAATGTAAACCGCTCCAAACTTGATTGCAGGAAGTACGACTTCAGCAACAGAGTGGTCAATGCCTGCAATGTACTACCTGACTCTGTTGTTACATCCTCTAACCCCCACTCCTTTAACCTCAAACTATCCACTACTGACCTCACCCTATTCCTAACATGTCTGTAAGGGGCGTGCATAAGTGCACAATCGTGCCTACTGTCTCTGCCCTATTGTCCCCATTTATTTGTACCTATTTCCTGTATTCTTACTCATATTTATACTTTTGTCTATTATCTTGTAAGTGATTGACAAATGAAATAAATAAAATAAAAATAAATAAATAAATAAATAAATAAATAAATAAATAAATAAATAATATCCTGTTCTACCCAGTCGAGATGTTCCATTTCTTTCTCCTTAATGGGTCCCTTTTGTAGGCTCTGATTTTGATAGGGATCACAATGTTTCTTCCCCTGGAACGGTGGGTAGACATGATTCAATTAACCTTGCAGGTAGCTTGGAAACTTGGGAGAACAGCGGATCCTATTGTTAATTGGCAGCCTGACACAGACAATTAAGTTTGATCGGATGAAGGAAACATCAGGGACGGCATTAGCATATGGTACTGAAGGCTACGCAGTGTGTAAAAAGTTGCTTAATTTCTGATAAGGAAAGAAGGGGGAGAAAAGAAGAGGGAATATACGTTCAATCAATCAGAATAGAGTGGAAAGGGACATTGGAGGCCTTCTAGTCCAACCCCCTGTTCAGAGAAGTAGAGAAGCAAAGAAAGGCTTCATGGGGATCATTAAATTTTCCTCAGTTGTGAGTGAAAAATGTTATTTGTTGAAGGTGCTAAGATCTTCCCATGAACGAAGTTTCTAACTCTTGTTAGTATATAACAGAGGTCTCCAAACTTGGCAATTTTGAGACTTGTGGACTTCAACTCCCAGAATTCTCCAGCTGGCATAGTATCTGGTGGTGGATATTGTCCAATATACACTAGCTAGTATATATTGTCCTTCAGGATATGAACATCCTTTGAACAAGGAGTAACAACAAGTTTCAAACTGCTTAACTTCAAAGCCAATGCTATCCTAGGTTGCACCAACGGAGGGATAGAATCAAAGCCACATGCAGTGTTAATACCACTTTATACTGCTTTGGTAAGGCCACATTTGGAATACTGCAGCAGTTTTGGTCACCAGGATATTTAAAAGATGTTGAGACTGTAGAAAAAGTGCTTCTTCTGCTCTGACCGGACAGTGGAGAGTGGAAGGATTTATATTCCTTGTAGACAGCTGGCCATTTGCATCCTTTTAGAAAGTCATTGAGGCCACTTGGAGGTTTACCTGTGTCCTCAGGGCCACCTGAGTGGTGCTAATTGTTCCTATCGTCTGCAATTCTTTCTCCTCTGGAAATCCATTCCTACTCCCACACCATTAAAAGGTGCTCATCCCAAATTGTATAGGAAAAGGTTGAATGGTGTGGGAGTAGGAATGGATTCCCAGAGGAGAAATGGCAGATCACAGGAACCAGGAGCACTGCCCAGGTGACCCTGAGGACACAAGTAAACCTCCAAGTGGCCTCAACAACCCTCCAAAAGGATGCAAATGACCAGCTGTCTGCAAAGAATATAAATCCTTCCATTCTCCACTATCTTATCAGAGCTGAAGAAGCTTCTTGGATGAGAAGTGAAACATCTTCAAAAGAAAAAAAACAGAAAGTCTAGTTGCCTCCTGAAAAAGCACCTTTAGGACAACCATGACCTGGAGGACTGAGAATCTCTACATTTTATACCTAAATATATTTACCCTGTAGTATAGCTCTATTACAATTACCCTTCTCATCTTTTCTACTTCCTTCTCTTACTGGTATCGTTGTTATGGTTATTATTACTCTGTTGTTTTGCATGCATACAGAGAGCTTCTGCACTGGAGACTACAATAGAATAACAAGAATTGGAAGGACCTTGGAGGTCTTCTAGTCCAACCCCCTGCCCAGGCAGGAAACTCTACACCATTTCATGCAAATGGTTATCCAATCTCTTCTTAAAAACTTCC
Organism: Laticauda colubrina; assembly: GCA_015471245.1. Classification (NCBI taxonomy): domain Eukaryota; kingdom Metazoa; phylum Chordata; class Lepidosauria; order Squamata; family Elapidae; genus Laticauda; species Laticauda colubrina. The sequence goes on from BLBF01000010.1 coordinate 3,949,055, forward strand.
AGCATTGTTGCATTCACAACTTCTGGAGGCAAATTGTTCCACTGATTAATTGTTCTGTCAGGAAATATCTCCTCAGTTCTAAGTTGCTTCTCTCCTTGATTAGTTTCCACCCATTGCTTTCAGGTGCTTTGGATAATAGCTTGATTCCCTCTTCTTTTCCTTTTGTGTCTAATCATGCTTGGTCAAATAAAGTATTCTATTTTTTAGTTGGAGGGATTAATGCTTTGTGCAAATGCAGTCCCTTTGGTTAGTTTACTTCAGCAAATTGGATAACTGCACGATCTGGCTTAATTCAGCGAGAAGATAGAGCATTGTGCACATGTTGTCAATTGGAACTGCTGTACCCTCTTTCTCTGGCTTGACCCCTAAGCTTTTTTTTTTTTTTAAGTCTTTTTCCAAAGAATTCTCTTGCTTTGTACAGCTCCAAGTCTTGCAATCATCCTGGTGCTTTGCTCTTAAGTGACACTGTCTCCGCATTTGCGAAAAGAAAAGAAAAGACTGATCTATTTTTTTTTTCAGCAAGAAGGGGGAAAGCTGGCTGGGATAGCCAGCAGGCACATTAATTAATTTCTATGCATATCATTGCCAGGATCACTTACCGATCTGGGAAGCGAGATCAGAGGTGTCACCCCATCAATTGAGTCAGAGACTTCACCTTCCCGTGTTCACCGCTCAATTTTGCACCGCGCTTGACAAAGTAGCTACTGGAAGGTAGAGAAAAGCAGCAGTTCCCTCAGGTGATGGACAGGAAGAATTGGTCCAATAAATTGTTCCCAGTAAAAAGCCCAGCTTTCCTCATTAAAAGGCAGTGAATTCTCTATTGTTTTTCATTAGTTTTGGCCTTGCTAGACACCAAGTTTAATTGGCAGTGTGTTTACAGGAGGCCAACCTCAGAGGTGAAGGAGACACTGAGACCAAAAAGAGATTCTTATTTATTAAGGAGAGGTGACAGACAGTTGCTTAATAAGATTTTTTTTTGTGGTTTGTTTGTTTGCAGGGCTGAGAGAGAAGTTACAAGGTAAGAAAAGCCCAGTTAAACCATGTAACCCCTTAAGTACCGCTGTTTCCTCTCCGTCCTGTTAAGAAGCAATGTGGCCCTTTGTGGAATTCTGTGGCTTCTGTGGGGGGTGTCATGCCCCTGTCGAAGTCTGAATCCAAGGAGGAAAATGAACAGCTGACAGGGAGTGGGAGTGGGGCTCTATTGGCTATGGAGAAAATTGGGAAAAGGCAAAGACTGGCTGGGAAGAGCAGGAAAGAGGTAGAACAAGGGAGAGGTAGAACAAGGGAGAGGGAGTTTAGAGGAAGACCCAAACCCACCCCCTCTTCATCCTAGGGCACACAGTGAGGAACAGAGAAGAGAGCAACGCAGACTGCATGACTTACGGAGGAGGAAAGGGCTCTGATTCCCTTCATTAGCCACATCTGGGAATGAGAGTTTAAAAGAGATGCAACCTGAGTGCTGTGAACAAATGTGAGTTTACCTTATGTTGACTTTGGTTATCTGCATTCCTGGCATCCTCCCAACCTGGTTGAATTACTGCCATTCCTTCATATCTGGAATTCCTTCTCTTGCCCTGGCGGACCAATTACCTCATCTTGCTGTGATTGGACATATAGTTACAGTTTTTGTTGACCAAGTTTTGGACTTGATTCTCTGCAGCCAAAGGCTGTTCCTGAGAGAGTTTTTCTCCAGTCCAAGAAGGTAACCTGGTCATTGGGGACAAACTTTGAGCCAATAAAAGGACTCCTACTGATTATCTGACTGTGTTGCCTTTGTGCCATGCCCTGGGTTATCATGGAGGGTGGGGTAGAAGCAGGGGTGGGCTTCAACACTTTTAGCAATGGGTTGTCTGCCTTATTAAATTTTATTGTTCATCCAAAATCAGATGAAATTTCAGCATCATGATGCCAAGTGAAGCAAAATTTGTGGCATTCTTCTGAAAATTCAAACCTAGCCATCTCATGAAATGGTTAGCATGTATTTTTTAAAGTGATAATGATGAGAATCTACCTCGAACCATAATAACACCATACCTGGCAGCCTTCTCAAATCTATTTTAAAATAGACAATGTAAACATTTTTCAAGTCTATTCAGATCTCAGGACACTGGAAGAATGTGTGTGCTTAGACAGCTATCCATCTTGAGAGCTCAGCCAATCAGTAATTCTCCTTTCCGGGCTGCAGTCAGGCAGAGACAACTGTCAGCCAATCAGTGCTCCCTTGAAACCAGGCACATCACTTTCTCGGGAAGGTTTGCAGTTCCTCCATATTAACTTTTGTGAATGGATTCGTGGAACTCAGATTTGGGAGTCAGAACATTGACCTTTGACCTCACCTCAAATCTACGGGAAGCTTTTCTGCTCATTGTCATGCAACACCAGTCATTCCCCATTTTCCTTGAAGTAGCTTTTAAGTTGCAGTAAATAAACAATGGATATAAAGTCCAATTAATTATTGGACACTCCATGGTGCTTAATTTTAAGGCTCCCAATTTGCCGGTATATCTTGTAAGCACAACAAGCCTTGGAGTGCCATGATGGAGAGGGGTAATTTACTCTTAAGTATTTCCTTAATTAGAAGTTGAAATAAATATGGTGGATTTTTATCTGCACTGCTGTCTGTAACAGCTCTTTGGATAGCTCTGTAATTTACACACCTAAAGCACTCCACACTGCCTATACTTGTTTCCTTTACCTCGAGATGAAGTTACAGTATTAGATATAAAACAGGCATTGAGACTCTAGAAAAAGTGCAGAGAAGAGCAACCAAAATGATTAGGGGATTGGAGGCTAAAACATATGAAGAACGGTTGCAAGAACTGGGCATGGCTAGTCTGGTGAAGAGAAGGACCAGGGGAGACATGATAGCAGTCTTCCAATAGCTAAGAGGCTGCCACAAAGAAGAAGGGGTCAGCCTATTCTCCAAAGCACCTGAAGACAGAACTAGAAGCGATGGAAGGAAACTAATCAAGGAGAGAAACAATCAAGAAATAAGGAGGAATTTCCTGACAGAACAATTACTCAATGCACAGCTTGCTTCCAGAGGTTGTGGATGCTCCATCATTGGAAGTTTTCAAAAAGAGACTGTACGGCCATTTGTCTGAAATTGTATAGGGCCGTGATGGTGAACCTATGGCACGCATGCCACAAGTGTCACGCAGAGTCATTTGTGCTGGCACACAAGCCGCAGGCAAATTTACCTCATTGCTCATGCATGCGCCTCACAGATGATTTTTTTTTTCAGTTGGTTTGAGGCGTTTTTCAGCCTCCCAGAGCCTTCAAAAAAGCCTCTGCAAGGCTTTTCAGGATGAATTATAGGCCCATTTCATCACTTCCTGTAATACCAGAAGTGATGAAACAGTCCTATAATTCGGCCTGAAAAGCCTTCCAGAGGCATTTTCCAAGCCTCTGGGAGGCCGAAAAAGGCCTCAAACCAGCCAAAAAATCAGCTATGAGGCACAGTGCATGTAAGATGATGGCAGGGGGAGAGAATTGCATGCACATGCACAGGGGGCATGGGGAGGGGGGGGCGCACACTGCATTCTGAGTGTTGGTACGCAAGTGTGTGCGCGCTGGAGCGCATGCAATTTTTGGCACAGGAGCCTCAAAAGGTTAGTCACCACTGGTATAGGGTCTCCTGGTTGAGTAGTGGGTTGGACTAGAAGACCTTCAACATCCCTTCCAACTCTGCCATTCTGTTAAAAATCAATTTTAAATTCAATGGATGACATCTGTCCAAAATTTGCAAGACTTCAGCATTCTTGTATGAATTCCACAAGGTCTCTTGCAAGGAATCTTAAAATTCCTTAAAAATCTAACAACGTTATATGAGATTGTCTTAGAATTGGGGAAGGTTCATCAAGACCAGATGACCTCCAGGGTCCCTTCCAATTCTATTATTCTCTGTTATTGTAATATCTGTTCTAAGATCTCATGTCAATTTGGACAAGATTCTCAAAATATCAAAAGGTTCTAGCTATCCTTCAGAAGATCACACAAGAACATGGATTTGAGCTTGTTAAAATCTCATGAACTTTAATGATCCTTGTAATAACCTAGAACTAAGGAGAAATTTCCTGACAGTTAGAACAGTTAATCAGTGGAACTTGCCTCCAGAAGTTGTGAATGCTGCAACACTGGAAGTTTTTCAGAAGAGATTGGACAACCATTTACCCAAAATGTTATAGTTTCCTACCTAAGCAGGGAGTTGGACTAGAAGACCTCCAAAGTTCCTTCCAACTCTGTTATTCTATTCTATATTTCAGGCAGTTTTCAAAAACAAAGAAAATCTGGGGCCATGGGCAAAATAGATGACCAATTCCTGGTCCAGAGATTTCCTAGCATCTGTGTCACACATAACAGAATAATATTTTCATTAGTATGAAACTATCAAATCCTGCAGGGACCTCTGTTTCTCAGAGTCACTGCTTGCTTATAGGAAAGTTAGTCAATCTTCTTAGTTGGTCATAAGGTTGAAGGTTGACAACTGAGCCTAAAATGTCCATTGCTAAGTGAGACAGTTGTTGTGAATTGTACCCCATTTTACGACCTTTCTTGCCACAGTTATTAAGTGAATCAGTGCAGTTGTTAAATTTTACCATGTTTTCCCAAAAATAAGACAGGGTCTAATTTTTGCTCCAAAAGATGGTTTATTTTCCAATTAGGTCTTATTTTCAGGGAAATATGGAACTAAATACATCCACCTGGCTGACAATCTTAACTGGGGCTTATTTTGGGGGTAGGGCTTATGAGCATCCTGAAAAATCATCTGTGGCCCTATTTCCCCCTCCTCCCTGGGTGTCTCATAAACCAGATTCTCCAGTTGAGCACATTCACAGGCTGGGTGTCATAATTCATGTTCTCCAATTAAATATATTTCCAGGCAAAAACTCTGGTATTTAGTTACAATCTTTTAAAGATAAGGATTGGGAAGTACTTTCACTTTCCCCCTTTTTTATGGCAACTACTGAAAGAGGTATAGGAATGTTTTATGAGTTGACACTAGGGTTTATTTTCCAGTTGGGTCTTATTTTTGGGAAAACAGGGTAGTGACACAAGTGTTTTGTGAAACTGGCCTCCCCAGTGACTTTGCTTGTCAGGAGGTTGCAAAAGATGACCACGTAACTCTAGGAACACTGCAACCATCATAAATACAAGTTGCCAAGCATTTGAATTTTGATTATGTTACCGTGGAGATGCTGCAATGGTTGTAAATGTGAAAAGGGGACATAAGTCACCTTTTTGAGTGTCTTTGTCATCTTGAACGGTCACGAAACAAATTATTGTAAGTTAAGGACTGCCTGTATTCCTTTCGATGGCAAATGCCAGAAAGGAAAACCGGAGGAGCTCGGTGACGTCCTGACATCATGGCCAATTCATTTCAGAACCTGCTTTTTCATCAGGGAGCCAGCTGAATTCCGCCAGCCCATTTTTATTTTTATTTGTTACATTGCTTAAAAGAAGAAGGGACTTTGCTGGAGTGGGAGAATGTTAACATAACAATCATGGGGAAAGAGGCCTATTGCCAGAATTAATGAATCTTTCTCCATGCTCTCCTGCAAAAGGCCATTTAACTCCTCAGGTGCCACCCTGGCTTTGTAATTCAAGTCGAAACCAAGAGGGATGGAAGTGCTGAGACTCTGGTGCAGAGAGGGGGGTGGAAAAACCAAGTTCTGGGGGCCTCAGAATTGAGAGCTATTAAATACTAAAAAGACAAGGTGAGAAACAATTTGCAAAAATCTCCTCTTTTTATAGACTGCAGCTATTGAGAAAAATTGAGTGAATTCCCCAGCTGCCAAGACAGCAGTCTCTTTCAAGATTCCATCAATTTTTTACGGTACAATCAATATTTATGAATCCCCAAAGAAAACCAGCCACAGAGAAACAAGAGGGGGAAAAACCGTTGGCAGCGTTTGCTTTGTTTGGGTTTTATTTTTAAAGCAGGCGGTTGCAAAGACGTGCTTGGGAGGACCTAAATAACTCCCAAAATCATCTGGCTTGACAATCAGAGCAGCTCACCCAGCCAATATGCTGTTTAATGCCTGTGGTTATATTAGGGTGATTCAAATAAATAAAGGAAGAGGAAAAATGGGGGAATGACCCCCCAAAATGAGCATGTGGGGGGAAAACAGACTCTATTCGAGAAGGTTTCATCCAACTCCTTAGTATTCTGTGAATTGCTGCTTTTTTTAAAAAAGAAAAATCAATTGAGACACGATATGGAAAGGTATTTTCTACCACTCATGCATTAATGCATTAATAAGATTCAGCATAGATCAATGATGGATCTCTTATTTTCCTCTCCTTTTTTGTTCCACCCACCAGTCAGCTGGAAAACAGAAAGATTTCTATAAAACTAAGCAAACAAATCTACATTTCTTTAATGGCTACGTTAGGTTTAATATCCAAACTTATTTAAATAACTCTGAACCCCCCTGCTGTGAAATATTGAAACTAATGGTTTCCTGTGTGTGCAATCTCCATTTAAATGTAGAGTTTAATTTCCCTCTGGGCTAAACCTGTGTAAAACTTGACTTGAAATGTCCCTCTGTAAAAAACACAATGTTTAGAGGAAGATGCCTTTGATTTTATTTAAAATTTATTTTGTGCATTACACGCACAGACGGCAGAGTCTCCAATGAACTGCTCAAATTGCTGTTGAAAAAATGCCAGCTTTTACAATTGTCAGTGGAAAGGGGGGGGCAGAGGAAGGATTTTGAGGAGGGGAGACATACAGGCAACCCGGCTTCCCTAGAAACAGTGGTGGAAAAAATTAAAATTGTGGCAGTGGAGTTGGGAAAAAAAATACTGCTTGAGATTTCCAAGTGGAGCTCACAAAATCTCTTTCACACATGCTGCAAAGACTTTATACAACCTGTATAAATAATAACCTGTAATAAAGTAATAATAACCTGCAGAGCGTGGATTGGAAAAGTTATTCTTAACGGAACTGGGAGAGCAAAAATTAATCTAGCAAAATTGAAAAGTGAAATAAAAGCACTTCAAACTTGTGTTGGAAATGTAAGTAATGAGAGGGGATCGTGTTTGATGGGCATGTAAAAGAAGCTAGAAAATTCTGGATTCCTATCCATAAACTGATTCAGAGTGAAGAAAGTTAGCACCCATCCATCTTAGAAGAATGAAATATTTTAGGAAAGGCAGAATATTTCCCCTAAAAGAGAAATAGAAATCTGAAGGGAGACCGAAACTCAGCTCACTGCTCCCCAACAGGTATTTGGTGCCCATTGAGGCCAGCCTATCTACAAGACAAAAGACCTTCAGGTGATGGGATTAAGACATGACCCTCAAGGACATAATAGGATTATCTATCAGCAGAGCTCTCCACATGGCACAACCAAGCCCCTTCATTACATCAGCCCAAGGTTCAACCAAACTTTATTCAGACAAACATGACCCCACATGAGAATCTTACTGCAACCAATTGAATACATTCCTTGCCACAGGAACAGGAAGCTCAAGTTCAAAGCCCAAGAGAGGGTATAAATAACCCTCACACTCCACTCCATGTGTTCAGCTGTTACCAGGACTTCAAACCCTGTTCATCAATAAACCATTTTTCCAATCAGCCTCCATGTTTCCAGTGTCTTTCTCCCCACATGGAACTGAACCCAGATGGATATTTCTTCCAACAAGAGATATATGACAACTTTGGCAAGATTGGACAAAGATTCAGCATTACTCACCATGGAGGAATGGTTGGCAAAGATGATGGAGCTTGGTGAGATGGCTAAATTGATTTTTTTAAAATCAGGGAAAGGACAAAATCTATGCCTATTGTTAACTAGAAACCCGTTATGGATATTTGCATCGAACCAGGGGGGAAAATGAACTCATGATTTATGGTTTCCATGATTGTTGTTGTTAGTTGCGAAGTCCGACCCATCACGACCCCATGGACAGTGTTCCTCCAGGCCTTCCTGTCCTCTACCATCTTCTGGAGTCCATTTAAGTTCACGCCGACTGCTTCAGTGACTCCATCCAGCCACCTCATTCTCTGTCGTCCCATTCTTCTTCTTTTGCTCTCAATCTTTCCCAGCATTAGGGTCTTCTCCAGTGAGTCCTTCCTGCTCATTAGATGGCCAAGGTACTTGAGTTTCATCTCCAGGATCTGGCCTTCTAAAGAGCAGTCAGGGTGGATCTCCTCTAGGACTGACCAGTTGGATCACCTTGCACTCCAAGGGACTTGCAGGAGTCTTCTCCTCCAGCACCAGAGTTCAAGAAGTTCTCCAGAGTTCTCCAAGTCAGATTCCAACAGGGGCATGATGCTAACACAGATTGGAAGCTACAGGTAGTCCTTGACTTATAGCAGTTCATGTAGTGGCTGTTCAAAGTTACAGCTGCAATGAAAAAGTGACTTATGACTGTTTTTTCATACTTATGACCATTGCAGCATCCCCATGGCCACATGATCAAAATTCAGATGCTTGGCAACTGATTCATATTTATGACAATTGCACTGTCCTGGTGTCATATGATCACCTTTTGCGACCTGAATGAAGATTTTGAAATTGACAATCCTATTACAGGGTCAAAATAAAGGGGTAGGCCAGCCAATTTTCCTTCTGTAAAATGATTAAGCTTTCAGTTCTGGTTCCATCTAACTAGCAAGCCTCCTGATTGCATATATCTGATGATGCTAGATGAGCCTCCAAATTATTGGGATTGAGCATGAGCTAAATGCAACTAAGAAGGAATATCGTAACCTATCCCAAACCTTGGCTTCAATTTTCTTGTTCTTCTCTTTCCCCAGATGTAGCCACATACAACTCAATTTTAGGAGACCTTAGTGCTTTCTGTGCTTGGTTGTTTCTTTGCAGACGTTTCAATACCAAACTAGGTAATATCATCAGTGTAGAAGGGAGTTGTGGTTGTTCATATTGTTATACACTAGTGGTTTGCCCTATCAATGTTAAAGGGTGTAAAGAGTGCAGAGAAGAGCAACAAAGATGATTAGGGGACTATAGGCTAAAACATAAAGAATGGTTGCTGGAACTAGATATTTCTAGTCTTATAAAAAGAAGGATTAGGAGTGACATGATAGCAGCATTCAGATATCTCAGGGGCTGCCGCAGAGAAGAGGGAGTCAAGCTATTCTCCAAAGCACCTGAAGGTAGGACAAGAAGCAATGGGTGGAAACTAATCAAGGAGAGAAGCAACCTAGAATTATGGAGGAATTTCCTGACTGCTAGAACAATTAATCAATGGAACAACTTGCCTCCAGAAGTTGTGAATGCTCCAACATTGGAAGTTTTTAAGAAGAGATTGGACAACCACTTGTCTGAAGTGGTGTAGGGCTTCCTGCCTAAGCAGGGGGTTGGGCTAGAAGACCTCCAAGGTCCCTTCCAACTCTGTTATTCTATGTTCTTGGTGGTTCCTTGATTAGGTTGTTGTTTATAACAGCCCAAGAAACCACCAAAAACTATGCTCACCAACACTGACAAGGCAAGCCACTAGAATATAAATTGAGACCAAACCCCACTACCTACTAGCACTGATGATGCTACCGAGTTGGGTGACTAAACATCTGCAAAAACACCACCAAGCTCAGAGAGCACCGAGGAGCCTTCATTTCAGTCCCAAGCTACAAATACTCTCCTCTATTCAGACCCCAATTTTAATTTAGGGAAGGGCACATCCATCTCAACAGTTCAACCCAACCTCCCTTGCAGGGTTGTGTGGAAGAGAAATGGTTGTGCAGCAACGAATCATCTCAGAACATCTGGGAATTGTTGTGGTCCACCGGCAGCCTGTGGAGACGGCAGCAGAGTCAGACAGTGGGGAGGAACATGGGCCAGTCCAGGAGTCTGAGGAGGACTCGGGTCCTGCATCCAATACAGAGATGGGGCCAGGACCATCTGAGAGTTATATGCCGACTCCAGAGCCTCCAGAATCTGACAGCAGCGAGGCAGAGGAACAAGGGGAGCCTGTTCCCAGTACGTGCATGCACAGAGCTGCCAGAAGACAAGAACAATTAAGACAAAAGGGGCAACTCAAGAGTAAGGCTTGGAGGTGATTGGCCCTCCCATAAGACATAAAGGAGGGGCAAAAGGACAAGAATCTTTGCAAGAAACAACTTTGTTCATATTGTTCAGTTTGAAACCTGAAGCTCTGTATTGAATTTATGCTCCAGTTGGCCTTGTATAACTAATTGGAAATTTAGTCTTTGGCAGCATTTCAAGGAAGATAAAGGTGGGTGCGTATCAGGCTTATCCTGAAGGACTTTGGCAGACTTCCATGGGACCATTACAAACTGTTTGAGACTGATTATGGGCTGTGAATGACTAAAATTCACAGCTGTTGAAATAAAAAAAAAAAGGGGGTTTGGAACTAACGTGTGTTTGTTAGTGTCTCAATATACCTTGCTCAGAACAGGAATCTTAGCAACACTGAGTTGTTTTCGAAATAAAATTTCCACAGTGCATGTCACAATTAGAATTTTTTGCTTGAAAAAAAATCTTTGCAGCACCTACGAATGCCCTATCCGAAGGCCGGCATTAGATATACGTGCCGATTGCCTTTTAGCAAGCTTTATTTGCTCCAATTTAATCAGTCAAGTCGGAGAGTCCACTATTTATTTTAGTTTAAAGCTTGTTGTCTAGTGAGGATTCCTTCCCTTCCCCCTTATATCATGATGTCTCCGTAATTCAGCCCTTTCTTTTCTTTCTGTACTGAGATGTTCCATTCAAGGGAATCTCTGTAGACTTGCACTTTGCTGGATCTGTTTCTATATTTAATAACACATTTTGTCACTGGGGAATACGGTATCGAACTATCTCCGCTGAAATTGTATTTCCCCCCCCCCTTCAGAATGCCAAGCCACAAATGAACTGGATGTTCTTTGGAGGCAATTCTGCCTTAATCCAAAGAAAGAATAAAATGCCTATTAAGGGGCCCCAGAATGGCCTAGATACCAGCGAGAAAATAAATCATTGCTTAAAGCCACTTTCCCCAACCAGGTGCCCTCCAGAGGCATTAGGCTTCAAAATACAATATTCCCAGCCGACCTGGGAATGTTCTTTCTCTTTTAACCTGGTTAGCGCGAGAGGAACAAAAATCTTGGCACACAGGAAACCAAACTGTCAAAAGGCCCAGAATTTCCTAAATGGGGCAGTTTTCTCAAATCTGGAATATTGTCGGCTTGGTTGCTGGTTGGGTTAATGCTGTTAAATCTTCTGAGATCTCATCTGCAACCCAGATGTTAAGTGAATCTGGATTCCCCATTGACTTTGCTTGTCAGAAAGTCGCAAACGACAATGAACGTGACCTTGGAACACAGCAACAGTCATAAGTGTGAACCAATTGCCAGGCATCTGAATTTGTTGCAAAGCAGAGGTGGTACTCAGCAGGTTCTGACCAGTTCTGGAGAACCGGTAGTGGAAATTTTGAGTGGTTTGAAGAACCGGCAAATCCCACCTCTGATTGGCCCCATCCCCTTCTATTCTCTGCCTCCCATCGAGTCCCAGCTGATCGACTGGGTCTTTTTTTGTTGCCCTGCAGAGGAGAACAGATCTGGAAAGCAGGTTAGTGGGGTGGGGAGGGGATGGGGATTTTGCAGTAGCCTTTCCCCATGTGATGACCCGGGGAATGGCACAGAAATAACAAAGGCACAAAAGTAGATAAATTCTCTTTTAATACCTCCAACTTGGCCCCCCAATGTCCAGTTGTCCTTGGCTGGAGATCAAACTCTTCCAAAAACAGTCTACAGAGGGAAGAAATGCAATCCAAACCCAAAGTGCAGATAAATTAGAAATAAAAAAACCAACACAAACCACGCTGAAGTAATTAACATGACAGGCCAGGATAATAAATTGCAGACTTCCAAAAGATAACGAAGCACACAGTTTGGAGAACACCAAAACCCAGATAAGCCTCGACAAAGATAATGCATGCTTTGCTTCCAGCAAGGTGCTGTGTGCAAACGCCCTTCTTATATCCTGTTCTCCCAGTGCAACTAATAAAAGGGATCAGGGCCTTTTTCTCTCCCTTAAGTCATGTTGCTCCCTTCTCCGTTCCTTCCTGTGTGCTTTAGGATGAAGAGGGGGTGGTTCTGGGTCTTCCTCTGAATGCCCAGCCGGACTGTGCCCTTCCCCCATTTCTTCCACAGCCACCAAAGCCACACTCCTACTCTCTGTCAGCTGCTCAATCTCCCCCTCAAAATCAGACTCCAACAAGGGCATGACACCCCAGGAGTGGGGAGGGAATAGGGATTTTACATTATCCTTCCCCTGCCACGCCCACCAAGCTGTGCCCACAGAACCGGTTGTAAAAAAAAATGAATCTCACCATTGCTGAAAAGATCTATTTCCTATGAAGGAAAGTTAAAAGTGAGTAAGCTCCAGGTGGCTTCCTTTAAATGTTGCCATCTGTTGGACTTATGGGATGCACCAACCATTTTGGAAATGCCTCCCCCCTTGAGATTCGAGGGTCCCCACTCTACCATCATTTCAAAATGCCATGAAGACCTGGGTCTACACTCAAGCATTAGGATAGATTAAAAGTGAGTCCAGCATATGTAATTGTAGAGTTAATGGGACATTGTGACCCTGGGAAAGAGATATATTGTCTTGTTGAATATGATTTGTCACATTTATTCTGTTTTTATTCAACCCTGCCTGGGATTATTTACAAGATAGGTGGCCAAATGCATTTTCTAAATAAATGAATAAATAAGTAGCAATAGCAATAGCACTTAGACTTATATCCCGCTTCACAGAGTTTTATAGACCTCTCTAAGTGGTTTTATAGAGTCAGCCTATTGCCCCCAATAATCTGAGTCCTCATTTTACCGACCTTGGAAGGATGGAAGGCTGAGTCAACCTTGAGCCTGGTGAGTTTCGAACTGACAAATTGCAAGCAGGCAGCAGAAGTAGCCTACAGTACTGCACTCTAACCACTGCAGCACCATAGCTGCTATATTCTCCAAGTAGAATATAGTTAGTCTAAAAAAGAGAAGGTTTAGGAAAGACCCGATAACAAACTTCCAATAATTGAAAGCTTGCAACAGGGAGGAGGATATTTGCAGGAGCTACCAAGTGCAGGACAAGAACAAATGGATGGAAGTTTTATAGGAGTAGATAATCCAAATTTGAAATAGGGACACATTTCTGAACTTTACAAGGAAGAACTATTAAGCTGTTCAACCTGGAGTTATGAGGACTCCATCATTGGAGGTTTTCAAATGAAGTTTAGCTAACCACTTCTTTGGATTTGATGAGGTTTCCTGCTCTTTGGCAGGGAGTTAGACTTGACGCAGAGTTCTCCAAACTTGACAATTTTAAGACTTGTGGACTTCAACTCCCAGAATTCCTCAGCCATAGCTGGCTGAGGAATCCTGGGAGTTGGTCCATAAGTCTTCAAAAATCCTTGGAGGTCTTCCATTCCAACCATGGAAGCAACCCTATGATTATACAATTTCCCAGACACTTTCAAAGTAGTGATTGTATGTACATGAAGTGTTGGCATATCTTGGCCAACACTTGTTTTGAGAGCTTTGTAGACTCTGATGGGTCATTGTCAGTAGATTGCTTACTATTGACTGAATTAAAACAAGATCGTGTGAAGTGTTAATACCGCTTTATAACGCCTTGTAAAACCACAATACTGCATCCAGTTTTGGTCACCACAATATAAAAAAGAGATTGAGACTCTGAAAAAAGAGTGCAAAGAAGAGCAACAAAGATGATTTAGAAACTGGAAACCAAAACATATGAAGAGCAGTTGCAGGAATTGGATATGTCTAGTCTAGTGAAAAGAAGGGCCGGGGTAAGATGATAGCAGTGTTCCAATATTTGAGGGGCTGCCACAAAGAACGGCGTCAACTCTTCTCAAAAGCACCTGAAAATATTGGATGGAGGACAGAAGCAACATAGAACATAGAACTAGGTAGAAATTTCTTCTAATGAGAACAATTAATCAGTGGAATGGCTTCCCTTCCGAAGTTGTGGGTGCTCCATCAGTGGAGGCTTTTTAAAAGAGACAGCCACTTGTCTGAGATACTGTAAGATCTCCTGCTTGAACAGAGGGTTGGACTAGAAGACCTCTAAGATTCCTCCCAACTCTGTTATTCTGTTCTGTGATTCTGATCATTTGTGAGAACTTTGGTTGATTTGTTGAATGATCCATTTGTTTTTTTGGGGTTGGATTTTGTTTATTTGTTTGGCTATCTAAGATGCCCTAAGGCCATGATGTCAAACCTATGGCAGGCATGTCAGAGGTGGCACACAGAGCTCCTTCTGTGGGCACGTGTGCCATCACCAGCTGCTCTTCTGGTTTCTGGTATGCACATGCACATTGGCCAGCTGGTCTTCACAGGTGCTGCAACACCAGAAAATGGCAATTTTCAGGCCATTTTTAGCAGTTTGAGGGCCTTTTTCAGGTTTTTTTTTTTTTGGGGGGGGGGGGGCATTTCCAGGCTAAAAACAGCATGAAAATGGCCTGAAAATGGCTTGAAAAACAGCCAAAAACAACCCCAAAAATGTCCCAAAACCAGGCCATTATTCAGGCCGTTTTCAGGTCTTTTTCATTTTCCATGCCATTTTCAGGCCAAAAACAGCCTGAAAAATGGCCTGAAAATGGCCTGAAAAATGGCAAAACAGCTTTAAAAATGGCCTGAAAACAGCAATGGTGGGATTCAAAAACTTTCACTCCTGGTTCTGTAGTAACTGGGTGGACGTGGGGTTTTTTTTGCAGCCCCCGCCCATTTTGGGGAGCATCCTAGCCACAGAAGAGCCTTGGGGGGGTATTTTTGCTCCCCTAAGGCTCTGCAAGAAAAGGAACAGAGCATGGGAGGGGTGTGCAGCATCCTCCCAAGTTTTGGGAGCTTCCTGCCCTCAGAGAAGCCTCTGGGAGGTGGTTTTGCTCCCCTAAGGCTCCTCTGGGGCTCTGGAAGGCAAAAAAATGGAGGGGGGGCTCCATTCTTTGCCTTCCTGGGCCTCAGCAAGGGAAATCCCAGCACAACTGATTGTCGGGAGGGAGAAAAAAGAAAGAAATACCTTAGGCAAATGCCAGGCAGGTGGGCGGGGTGCATGAGCATCGGGCGGGAGGGCGACCGGGTGGGGGGCATGGCCAGCCAGAACTTACTACTGGTTTGGCATCCCACACCAAATTCTTGCTACCGGTTCGCCTGATCCGGTGCGAATCGGCTGAATACTTGGAGTACTCATCTCGAATGATCTAAGTGCTAGAGCCCACTGTAACTACATAGCCAAAAAGGCGTTAAGAGTTGTTAACCAAATCTTACCTAGTTTTTTCTCTGGTAATATTACACTACTAACTAGAGCATATACAATACATTTGCTAGATCAATACTTGAATACAGCTCATCAGTCTGGAACCCGCATTATGTATCTGATATTAACACAGTTGAGAAAGTCCAGAAATATTTCGCAAGAAGAGTTCTCCACTCTTCTACTTGTTGCAGTATACCTTATGCCACCAGACTTGAAATTCTAGACCTAGAAAACCTTGAGTTACGCCACCTTCGGTCTGATCTAACTATAGTATATAAAATCATACGTTGCAATGTCCTACCTGTCAATGAATACTTCAGCTTCAACCACAACAACACAGGAACACACAATAGATACAAACTCAAGGTTAATCACACCAAACTTGATTGCAGGAAATACGACTTCAGCAACAGAGTGGTCAATGTCTGGAATACTCCACCTGACTCTGTGGTTTCTTCCCCAAACCCCAAAAACTTTAACCTTAGACTGTCTACTATTGACCTCACCCCTTTCCTAAGAGGTCTGTAGGGGGTGTGCAGAAGCGCACCAACGTGCCTATAGTCCCTGTCCTACTGTTTCTTTTTATTTTTTTATGTACTTATATATATCCATGTATTCATAACTATGTTTTTACTTATACTTATTATCTTATAAGCAATTGACAAAAATAAATAAATAAATAAATAAATAAATAAATAAATAAATAAATAAATAAATAAATAAATAAAATAAAAAAAATAAAAATGCCACCACTGGAAAACGGCCTCCAAAAGAATCTGAAAACACCTGCCAAAATAGCCAAAAAATAGGCATGTGTACACCTGCCAGCTGGTCTTTGGGTTTCCAGTGTTCCAGCACTTGCACATACATGCAGTGGTGGGATTCAAATATTTTTACCACCAGTTGGGTGGGTGTGTCTTGGTGGGCATGCTTTGCATGCTTGCACACACTTTGCATGCACGCGTATGCCAAACACACACTTTACACAGGTGCAGAGGTGTTTGCGCAGACGCAGAGGCATTCTAACTCACCTCCTGCAAGCCTGCACGATCCCGGTCACTTCAGCAGCTGCCGCACGGCACTATTCTGTGCCACGCAAAGCAGCTGAGCTTCAAATTCGGAGGATAAGGTGAGTATGAGAGCGGGGGCGGGGGGGGGGGCCCAACAGCAGAGCGGTGGAGAGAATTGGTTTGGACTCTGCTGTTCATCGCTGCTACTGGTTCAGCAGAACTGGGCCGAACCAGTAAAATACCACCAGTGCAGACATGCACACACATTCCAGTTTGGGCACTCAGTGCCAAAAAGGTTCACCTGCTCTAAGGAGTCTTCTGTGACAAAGTGAAGGAGTCTTCTCTGCCAAGAAGTGATGTTTTGTATCAAGGGGCTTCAAACTTGTCAAGTTTAAGACAAGTGGACTTCAACTCCCAGAATTCCTGAGCTAACATGACTGGAGGAGGAATTCTCGGAGCTGAAGCCCACAAGTCTTAAAGCTGCTAAGTTTGAAGACCCTTGTTTTATATAAACCCTTTTTGATACCCTGAACACAACAAAAAATTGTCTTCTTGCTGCCTGAATCTAATGCTAATGTTGATCCCTGACTACTAAGCTAACTCAACAGTGCTATCTGCCTGTCAAGTTTACACTGCAAAAAGGCATTGTGTTAAATGTCACTTAATAGGCAAATATGCTGCAAAATACAGTGTAAAAGGCATCATGTGTAAAATGTCATTTAGTACGCAAATATAAACCAGTGATCAGCAATTTAACCACAGGATAAATTACACAAATGGTTGTAACTTCTTAACTTAAGACAACCATTTGTATAGTAACCATTTGAAGTTACAACGGCCCTGAAAAAAAATGACTTATAACTATTTTTCCCACTTACAACTGTGGCAGCATCCCCATGGTCATGTCATGCCCATGTTGGAATCTGATTCCAAGGGAGAGGTGGAACAGCTGACAGGGAGTGGGAGTGTGGCTCTGGTGGCTGTGGAGGAAACTGGGGAAGGGCACAGACCGGCTGGGCATTCAGAGGAAGACCCAGGCCCACTCCCTCTTCATCCTAGGGCATGCAGGGAGGAATGGATAAGGGAGCAACGTGAGTTGTGTGGTTTATGGGGGAGGAAAGGGCCCTGATTCCCTTCATGGGCTGCAACTGGAAAGACTCTTTAAAAGGGAAAACTGCACATGGCAAAATTGCTGGAAGCAAAGCGTGAAATTATTCTGGTTTGTCAGATCACATCTGAATTCTGGCATCCTCTCAAGTGTGTGCATATCGCTATCTTTTAACGTCTTCAATCCCTTATCCTGCACTGTCTCGTTAATTGCTGCAGTGTGGTTTGTGTTGGTTTTTCCTTATAATTTGTATATACATTGAGTTTGGACTGAATTTCTTTCCTTTAAAAACTGTTCTTGGAGAGTATTTTTCTCCAGCTGATGATAATTGGACATTGGAGGCCAAGTTGGAGGAATTAAAGGGACTTTACCTGTTTTTGTGACTTTGTTGCTTTTGTGCCACACCACGGGTCATCACAGGTCATGTGATCAAAATTTGGATGCTTGGCAACTAGCATGTACTTATGATGGTGACATTGTCCTTGGCTCATGTGATCGATCCCCTTTTGCAACTTTCTGACAAGCAAAGTCAGTGGGGAAGCCAGATTAATCTCAGAACCGTGTGACTAATTTAACAACCGCAATGATTCACTTAACAACAGCATCCAGGAAGGTCATAAATTGGGGCAAAGCTTCAATGTAATAACTGTCCTGCTGAGCAAAAGAAATGTTGGGCTCTCTTGTGGATGTGTGTCGGGGACAACTGTGATGGAAGACAAGATGGTGACACACATGTCCTGTAACCATCTGAGGAGAAAAGGAAGTGGGAGCTTTCTCTGCAGGCCACTAAGACAGATGGGCAAGTCGTGAAGTAGCTAAAAAGGTAAATAGGTAGATAATAGGTAGATAATACTGTAAATAGGTAGATAATACTGTAATTAAGATTGAAGATGCCATGAATGTCATATACCTTGACTGCCTTGTTGAGTCCTGGTTTAACTCCAGTTTCCATTTCCATATGTATCAGGCCTGCAAAACTGGGAATCTGAGACTTTGGTTTCATCGAACCCGACGATTATTTTTTTAATCCTGTTATCTAATAAAGGCCTAGGCTCAGTTATAACTCTTAAGAGATCATCAGTACAAATTTGGCTTTTGCTAAGTCTTCCATATATTGGGGAGGGGGTGGCATGGAGAATAAAAATAAAATGATAATGACAGCCTAGATTACGCAGGACTGGAGTCCGTCCTCACTCTTGATCTAGCCTAAAATCTTTAGGTCCCAGTAGCTTTTAACACGCACCATCTGACAGAAACCTTACAGCCCTGGGTGAAATTATGATAACAAGAGAAAAGGGGAGAGGAGGGGGGAAAAAAGCTATTACTGACACCATGCTTCCATTATGCAAATGATATTAAGATAGGCTGTTTGGATTGCCTGTGGCTACGCTATAATCTCCATGCAGTGATTATAATGTGTCAAACTTAGTCATTTTGATTATGACATGTTAATTACATGCCATCCTCATGCAGACATGAATATTACTCGCAGTCAAAGAAAAGCACAAATTGGCGGGCGCTGTTTTGTTTTGTTTTGTTTTGACTTGGTGTGGCTGCTGTTGCTGGGCTGTTGATAAAAAGAGAGGAAAAGGTCCATGTGATGTTGGCAAACCAGTGAAGTCAACCCTAGTTTGAACAGATCAGTTCTAAAATGTTCCTGGTTAGATGCTGTGCCTCCTCTCTCTCTCTTTCTCTCTCTCCCTCCCTTTCTCCCTCCATGCATCTCTCCTTTTCCCAGTCTCTCTCTTTC
>BLBF01000010.1:3968180-3981657 GCA_015471245.1 Laticauda colubrina
TTCTGGGAGTTGAAGTCCACAAGTCTTAAACTCGCCAAGTTTGAAGACCCTTGCATTAGAAGGTGCCTAAATCAAGTTGGTTTCTGAATGACATCAGTTACCATAGATTGTCAAATCTCATTGGAGGGCTCCAACTATTTTGTATCACGTGAGCTGTTTCTGTGCTTATGAAGAAATAGGTTGCTTTTCCTATTTAATAAGGAAATTTGTGCGTGCATCCGTAGGAGGCGTGGGGGCGCGCATTGCCTTCTGGGAGCTGGCACACAAGCATAAGCGTGCAAGCACATGCACAATTTTTGGCACAGGAGCCCCAAAAGGTTAGCCACCACTGTACTATACAATAAAACACAAACAGAAAAAAGAAACCTATTATTGAGATCCAAACTCAAACTTCTTTTTTAAAAAAATATGAGGTAAATTTTGGAGAGCCAATTCATCCCAACTCTCAATTAAATCCGGACACTTTAAAAATATACAGAGTTGCATATAACAGAATAACAGAGTTGGAAGGGAGCTTGGAGATCTTCTAGACTGACCCCCTGCTCTGGCAGGAAAACCTGCACCCTTTCAGTCAAATGGTTGTCCAATCTCCCTTTGAAAAGTTCCAGAGATGGAGCACCTACGATTTCTGAAGGCAAATCATTTCATTGACTGTCAGGAAATTTCTCCTCTTTTCCATGTTGCTTCTGTCTTTGATTAATTTCCATCCATTGCTTCTTGTCCTGCCTCAGGTGCTTTGGAGAATAGCTTGACTCCCTCTTTGTTGTGGCATGTTGTGCACTTGGGAAGAAATACCACACTTTTGTAAGGGATAATGCAGCTCAGTGGCTTAGATGCTGAGCTTGTCGATCAGAAAGGTCGGCAGTTCAGCGGTTTGAATCCCTAGTGCCGAGTAACCAGTGAGCTCCCATTACTTGTCCCAGCTTCTGCCAACCTAGCAGTTTAAAAGCATGTAAAAATGCAAGTAAAAAATAGGGATCCCTTTGGTGGGAAGGTAACAGTGTTCCATGCGCCTTTGGCATCAAATGTTCACAATCGGCCATTCAGACAACTCCAACGCAAGAAAAATACACGTGCAGGTCAGCATCGAAGGCAGGCCATGCAGAATGGTGGTGGACTCCGGATCACACCTCTCCATGGTGTCCTGGGACACGATTAAGAGGTTAGTGCCCAGCTTACAGAAATAAGAGCGGGAGAACCAGAAACACACCATTAAAGATTATCAGGGGAACAAAAGCCCCGTAATAGGAATTGGACACTTCCATGTAAAGCCCATGTCACACTGAACCAACGGATGCAAAGAGGATGTAAAACGGACAAAAAACCTTGCCATCCGTTCGAAAACGTGATGTACTCACTGCCTCCGTTTTGCTTCCTCTCTATCCGTCCAGCATCCGTTTATTGACATTTCATCCACTCCAAAAGTTTTGGGCTGCCCAAAACTTTTGCGCAGAAAATGTATCCAGTTCGTCCGTTCTGCATCCGCTACGCATCTGCTACGCATCCGTTACACATCCGCTATATCCGCTAGGTATCCGCTGCGCATCCGCACAACTCGCATCCGCCCAGACACAGGGAGGAAGCGGAACGGATGCGGAACGGATGCAGAACGGATGCAGCACGGAAACAAAGCATTTAAAGCAGAAAAAACGTTCTCAGAGGGGACTATCTCGGATATTAAGGATGTCTACAGGATGCCTAGAGGATGCCTAGAGGATGCAAAGGGACACCAATACTGCCTATAAAAAGGGGGAGCAACTCGCCTGCATCTCACTTTCAGAACAGCAGCCAAGCTGTGCAGACCTCTGCAGCCTTCATCTGACTCTTCCTCTTCCACAGCATCCAGTCATGTCCACCGTGGATTGTGACAAAGTCCTTTCGGCAGCCACCATCCTTCTGCAACAGTGCGAAACCATCTACAGGCTCTGTGAACTCTACTACGGGAAGAAAAGGAGGCACCCAAAAAAAGTCTGGGTCCAAAGATGGATCAGGAGAAGAGCAGAGTACGGACTGTACAACAAGCTGATGGTGGAGCTCAGGAGCGAAGACACTCGGCCATTCCAGAACTTCATGAGGATGCCTCCAGCCATGTTTGACGAACTTGTGCAGCGCCTGACACCCAGGTTGAGCAAGACAAACACCAACTTCCGGCCCAGCCTGGAACCTGGGCTCAAGGTGGCACTCACTCTGCGCCACCTGGCCTCAGGGACCACCTACAGGAGCATGCAGTACAGCTGGAGGGTGCCATCCAACACCATCAGCATTGTGGTCAGAGAAGTGGTGCAGGCCATCATTGAAGAATACAAGGAGGACCTCCTCCATTACCCCTCCACTGAAGAAGGATGGAAGAAAGTTATAGAGCAGTGGTATCAGAAGTGGAACTTCCCCCACACCGTTGGAGCCATAGATGGTAAGCACGTGGCCTGCAAAGCGCCAGCCAACTCAGGGTCCCCTTATCACAACTACAAGGGCTTCTTCAGCATCATCCTCTTCGCATTGGTCGATGCTGACTACAAATTCATGTACATCGATGCTTCAGGCAACGGCTCATCTTCAGATGCCCAGGTATACAATGTCAGTCGCCTCAAGGAGGAGATGGAAGGCAACCTCATCGTGGGCTTCCCAGATCCAAACCCGCTGCCCAACGACAAGCAAGATGTGCCCTACTTCATCGTGGGGGATGACGCCTTCTCCCTCACAACCTACCTCATGAAGCCCTACACCTCCAAATACCTCACCCATGAAGAGAGGATCTTCAACTACAGGCTGTTCAGGGCAAGGTGGGTGGTGGAGAACGCCTTTGGCATCCTGGCCAACAGGTTCCAGATACTTCTCACCAACATGCAGCATAGCCCAGAGACCATGAGGAGGATCGTGGAAGCTTGCTGCATCCTGCACAATCTCATGCGCACCTGCTACCCAGTCTTGCAGAACAGGCTTGTGGACCGTCAACAAGGCAATGGGGACATGGAGCCTGGGGAATGGAGGCAAGGGCAAAACCTGATCGACACTGAGGATGTGCAAGGCCCCAACAGAGCCTCACGTGAGGTGAAGAAGCAGCGCAACCTCCTGAAACACTGGTGCAACTCCCCAGCTGGAGCAGTGGAGTGGCAAGATAGAATGGTAAATGCTTAATGGATGCTTCCTTCAGCCTGTCTCATCACACGGATGAGATTGGGCCATGTATGTTTGGTTGGCCTACAATGAACAGGGCGTTTAATAAAGAGTTGTGTTTATGTTGACATGTGTGGATGATTGATTATATCGTTATTGATAATAAAGGGCCATAGGTGTGGCACCTGGGAGGGTGGACCATACAGTCCCACTATGCTTGCACTGGAGGTTTATCTATCCCACTGCTATCCTAACCCATCCCACAGCTATTATCCATTCCACAGGTATCCTAAGCCATCCCAAAGGTATCCTAACCCACAAGCAAGCAAAGGCTTAAACCATTTCTAAAAGTTTCCACCAAGACTTTATTAAAAAAAAAAGAAATGAAACAAGTGTGTGAATCATAAATAGATTTTATTAACAACAAGCTATAAGACAAAAATGAGTCTCTGGCACTCCTCTTGGTCGCTCAGTCTCAGGGGTGAAGGGTGCAGGTGCTGTGGAGGTGGCTGGTGCTGGAGTGATTGTCATCAGCTCCTCCAGAAGCAGAAGCAGCAGAAGCGCCAGCCCCAGAAGAGCGAGCCCATGCTGCAGAAGCCCCAGGAGAACCAGAGTGAGGGCCAGGGGGCAGGATGGTAGCCCTGTCCCTCTTGCAAGGGCTGGCAGCAGATGGCTGAGGCTTGCTGTGCTTCCGCATGGTTGTGGGGTTGCTGGCTGGCAGGGAGGTTGGCAGGAACCAAGGCTGGCAGCAAGGCTGGCAGGGAGGCAGGCACCAAGGCTGGTAGGAAGGCTGGCACCAAGGCTGGCACCAAGGCTGGCACCAAGGCTTGCAGGCAGATATGCAGGTAGGGCAGGCAAGGCAGCCAATCCGTCTGGTAGCAGGTCTTTCCTCTGAATGGCGACCTGCTTCCGAGCTACTTCCGTTATATCCATGGGGCTGACACAATGCATCCTCCTCGCATGCGCAATTAACGCCAGGCATCCATTAGGCTTCCGCTGTGCATCCGCTGTGCATCCGCTGTGCATCCGCTTCATCCACTCGGCGTCCGCTCTGCATCCACTCTTTCCGTTCCGCGTCCGCTTTGCTGAGACCCCCCGGAAGCCCTGCGGATGTGCCATCCTCCCCCATCCGCTTCCATCTGCTAGGCTTCCGTTCCGCATCCATTTTGTATCTGCCCTGCATCCTCCATGCGTCCGTGTTATCCGCTCCGGTTATGGAAATTTTTGCCCCTTTTGAGAGCGGATAATAACGGATGGAACATTTTGCTCGTCCGCTGTGTCCTTTTTGCATCCGTTGGGCAGTGTGACATGGGCTTGGAAAAGTACTTCCACTCACTATTGTCGACAGAGACCGCCCAAGCCTGCTGGGTCTGGAATGGTTCGCGCCATTAGGAATCGAGGTGACGGGCATCAACCATGTCGAGGAAACAGACTGGGAAGAGGAGCTGATGAAGGAATTCCAAGAAGTTTTTGATGGGCAATTAGGCAAGTACCGGGGGTCCCCAATATCATTTAGCCTGAACCCCAATATTGCCCCAATCTGTCTCAAACCAAGACGAGTTCCATTCGCACTCAAACCAAAAATGGACGAACGATTAGATAAGCTCATCGCGCAAGGGATCCTAGAACCAATAGATCATGCACGCTGGGAGACCCCAATAGTCACCCCAATCAAACCAGATGGGTCCATGAGAATTTGTGGGGACTATAAAGCGACACTTAACAATGCACTGCAACAAAGTGCATACCGAGTCCCAGTGGTACAGCACCTCCTACACTCACTCAGGGTAGGGAAAGTCTTTGCAAAGCTCGACTTGGCACAAGCATATCAACAGCTGCCCGTCGATGCCAAGACTGCGGAAGTGCAAACTATCGTGACCCACAGGGGGACTTTCCGGTGCAAAAGGCTCCAATTCGGAGTTAGTGTGGCACCAGGGGTGTTCCAGAGCTTAATGGAATGGTTACTCCAAGGAATTAAGGGAGTTGTGCCATATTTTGATGATATGTTGGTAGCGGCCAAAGACAAAAGACAATTGAGAAGACAACTCAGAGAAGTCCTACAAAAATTTAAAAATGCAGGACTTAAAGTTAAAAAAGAAAAGTGCCAGTTATGCACTGAAAAAGTTGAGTTCCTGGGATATCTGGTGGACAAAGACGGAATCCATCCTACCCACAAAAAAATAAAAGCAATAAAGGAAGCCCCAAGACCTCAAAATAAGGCAGAATTACAAGCCTTTCTGGGACTAATCAATTTCTACAAATGAAATTTCTACAATTGTACAATTTCTACAATAGAAAGACAATTTCTAATTGTCTTTTTGCCACAGAAGGCAACAACAGCAGAACCTCTGCATAGGTTGCTCGACAAGACGTCCATTTGGTCCTGGGGCAAGCGGGAAGAGGCCGCCTTCCGGAACATAAAAGATCTCCTCACATCACAATCAGTCCTCATCCAGTAAAGCGAGACCCTACCACTAACAGTAACCTGCGACGCCTCTCCATTCAGCATCAGAGCTATACTTAGCCATACCCTGCCAGATGGGAGAGAAGCACCGATTGCTTATTTCTCGAAAACACTATCAAAGGCAGAAAGAAATTATAGCCAGCTTGACAAGGAGGCACTTGCAGCGGTTACTGGCATGAAGTGGTTTCATGAGTACTTATACGGTAGGGACTTCTCCCTCATCACCAATCATAAACCACTACTGGGGATCCTGGTGAGGAACAAGGCCACCCCCAACATACTGTCTCCCCGGATGACAAGGTGGTCTGAGTTCCTTGCCGCCTATAACTACAACTAATAAATCACCCAGGGAAATGCATCTCGCATTAAGATGCACTAAGATGCACTAAACATCACCGATGCACTAAGCCATTGCCCCTTAACAGATTACAAAGATGACCCTGCACCCACCACATCCACCCTGCAAATAAAGACATTGCCCAACCTACCAACAACTGCATCAGACACTGCGAGAGAGACGATCAAAAATGGCAAACTGGTGCAAGTTTGAACTGGGTGGAAAAAGGGTGGCCAGAAAGAGAAAGCAGTGACCAGTTTAAACCCTTCCCAAACCGGTAAACTGAATTATCCTCCCAAAAAGGATGTATACTATGGGGGCGATGGAGTGGTAGTTCCAGACAGCTTACAAAAAAATATATTACACATGTTGCATGAGGGACACCCGGGCATTGTGAAAATGAAATCCCTAGCCAGAAGTTACGTGTGGTGGCAGGGATAGACAGAACCATTGAAACCTGGGTGGCAACATGTGACAAATGTCAGCGATCCAGATCAAACCCTCCCGCAGCACCAACCCTCCAGCGGGAAACACCAAGGGGCCCATGGTAAAGGGTCCATATAGACTTTGTGGGACCCACGAAAGGGCACACCTTCTTGATTGCAGTAGACGCTTACTCCAACTGGCTGGAGGTAAGCCTAATGTGATCTACCACGACGGAGGCGGTTACAAAACAACTAAACAGACTTTTCACCACCCACGGCCTACCTGACTTGATAGTATCTGACAACGGGCCACAATTCACGGCATTGGCATTCGAGCAATTCCTCGCCGAACGGGGAATCCGACATGCATTGACAGCGCCCGTTCATCCGGTGGCGAACGGGTGGGCGGAACAAATGGTCAGATACACCAAAGACACTTTAGAAAAGATGGACACTGGTAACATACACGACAAAATAAATAAACTATTAACAATACAGCACATTACACCAAGTGCTAAAACCAATAAAAGCCCAGCAGAACTCCTGATGGGAAGAAAACTCTGATCCCATCTGGACAGACTACACCCGACATACAATCCAGAAAAACCACCAGACTCATCCAGCCAGTACTGGGCATTTTATCCAGGAGACACGCTCTATGCTAAAAAATTTTCAGGGGACCCACTATGGGTACCTGCTACAATAACCCAAGTGACAGGCCCCCGGTCATACCCGCTGGAAACAGAGGACAGAAGAAACTGGAAACAACATGTCGACCAAATATGATCAAGAATAATTTTAAACAGCACTGAAAACCCACAAACCTCATAAACAGACTCTAATAAAAAAAACTAGAGGGGGGGGGAGAAACCCCAAATAATCATCAAAAAGAAAGAGAAAATACTACTGCAATACAACGACAAATCAAACGGGCCCAACCAACACAAACCAAACCAGAAATACAAACACCGCTAAATAAAAAAAGAAACCAACAATACTCACCGGAGAATGAAGGCAGCCAAAGGGTACCAGAGGAAGACGACCCACTCAAAACCTCGCCTGGAAGGAACAGTCAAGCCAGCTCAACCAGCCCGGGAAGACCGGCCAGGAACAGAGAAGCCAACAACTCGACCGAACCCAATAAACCGGGTGTGAGTTGCGGTGAAAGGCCTGACTCACCCTTCCAGGCTGTTCCATGGAGAAGAGCATGAGCAATGAAGATCGCTTCCGAACTGGCCTGAAGACCATGCAGCAACTGAACTGCGCAGGTCAAGTAGGCAAGTAAAAAGCCTTGCCTACTTATGCGACTATGTCACGTAGGATGGACCATAACTAGAGGGGAGGGGTGTTCCATATGGACATTCTTGTAATACCCTAACCTGATTGGCTGAAATGAACTGCACTGTGATTGGCCGAAACGCACGTCGATGATTGTTCAGTAAGGAATCTCCCATGATTGGACAAACCGATCGCGGGAGATTCAGAAAGCTGTCATTGGGTGAGAGCCGCCGGCAAGCTCTATAAGAAGAGCTGCCGCGGCTCACAGGAACCAACACAGATCTATACCTTGAATAAAGAGCTGAAGTTACGCTGGTTTCCTGTCTTCTGTTTTCCCGCGCTTTTACAAACTCTGTGAGTTGAAGTCTTAAAGTAGCCAAGATTGGACACCCTTCTTCCTAGGGTGAGAGAGAGGCACTAGCCCTAAGACACCCAGCTGGTTTTGTATCTAAGGCAGGATTAGAACTCCCAGTCTCCCAGGTTTTGGGTCAATGCATTTAATAAATAAATGAATGAATTTAATGAATGAATGGATTTGTCCAGTCCTAACACTCTGGAAACATTTGTTTTGTTCATAGTGTAAGGAACATTCTAGTTGGTGTCTGGTTTTAAGCAACTGTGATACTTCCAAGCATGAGAACCTTGTGATAAAGTATCATCCTTCTCCAATTTCATATTCTCTAAATCCATAAGGACTATCTCCTGGTATTTCCAATTAAGGTTCCACGTCCAACTCTTCTAGAGAACACCAAATTACAAAGGGCTGGTAGAGATGTGGAACAATATCCAAGGAGTTATCAGAAAGAGGGAGAGGTCAACCTATTGTTCAAATCATCTGAAGGCAGTATAAGAAGCAATGGGTGGAAATTAATCAAAAAAAGAAGCAACCGAGAACAAAGGAGAAATTTCCTGACAGTGAGAACAATTAATCAGTGGAACAATTTTCCTTCAGATACTGTAGGTGCTCCATCACTGGAGGTTTTCAGGAAGTGATTGAACAAGCATTTGTCTGAAAGGGTATGAGCAAAGGGTTTGACTCGAAGACTTTCGAAGTCCCTTCCAACTCTGTTATTTAGTTATCTTTACCTCTTAAGACTTAAGACTAGCACAAAGTGGAAATCATAAGACCACACCTAGAGTACTGGATCCAGTTTTGGTCACCACACTGTAAAAAAGATGTTGAAACTCTAGAGTGCAGAGAAAAGCAACCAGGATGATTAGGGGATGGGAGACTAAAACATATGATGAACAGTTGTGGGAAGGTTATGTCTAGCCAAGTGAAGAGAAGGACCAAGGGAAACAGGATAGGGTTAGGGTTGAAAGGTGAAAAGAAAATCTAAATTGAAGGTTATTATGTCAAGATGGACACTGCGTGACTAAACGAATATATTTGTACAGCAGGAAGCATCACCTGCAGATGTTAAAAGACCACATTGGATATGGTCCCTTTGCTAATTTCCCAAAGGACTTTATTGATCCAGTAAATTAATCCACATTTTGGTTTTGCACAATTTATTGAACCAGAAATGAGGAATATATTTGCATTTTAAAAAATAAGCCACAGAACATAAACCAACATTAGCCTTAGCCAGTGTGATGACCCGGAGTGTGACACAAAGGCAACACAGTCAAATAAGCAAGAAGAGTCCCTTTATTATCTCCAACTTTGCCCCCAATGTCCAGGTACCTTCAGCTGGAAAAAAAGTATCTCAGGAACAGCCTTTAAGTGGAGGAAATTCACTCCAAAACAAGGTACATAACAACTGTAACTAAAAATCAACACAAACTACGCTTCAGTAATTAACTTGATAGGACAGGAGAAGGAATTGCAGACTTGAAAGCAAACATAGTTGGGAAGATGCCAGGAACACAGATAAGCCTCAACGATACCAGATAAATCACGATTTGCTCCCAACAACTTGTTGTGTGAAGCTTCCCTTTTGAAACACTGTGTTCTCAGCTGCAGCCAATGAAGGGAATCAGGGCCCTTTCCTCCCCAATAAGCCATGCAATTCACATTGTTCCCTTCTCCCTTCTGCCCTGCATGCCCTAAGATGAAGAGGGGGTGGGCCTGGGTCTTCCTCTGAATTCCCTCTGCCTTACTCTAACTCTTCCCTGCTCTGCCCAGCCAGACTGTGCCCTTCCCCAGTTTTTTCCATAGCCAATGGAGATACACTCCCATTCCCTCTCAGTTGCTCATCTTCCCCCTCTGAATCAGATTCCAACAGGGGCATGTGGCGCCAATGGCAACCACTTGCACCCTGATTTATAAAATAAAATTTGTCAGCATTTTAGCTATTATCTACCCACTGCAGGATAAGGACCTCTTCTATGTGTTTCCAACCAATACGGTCCCGAGCTTTCTTTTGCCAATAAATAAAATATATTTCCTGTAAAATAAAATTTATATATTTATTTCTAAATAAATAAACCATCCTGGCTGAGCCTATTGTACAATCATAGTTGTCCCTTTGTCTATTATCCCCCCCCAAAAAAAAATCCCAAAGGTGAGTTATTTGCCTATACAATATTTTAATGGATATCTGCTGTCTTGATAGAATCACAGATTTATCACTCTGTGGATAAGCTTAGCAAAAAAAATTCTCGAGGTGTACTCCAGATTCAGAAAGGAGGGATGGAGAAGAAAATGGAATTGCATAATAATGTCTTTTGCTTAAAATGGATCAAACCCCCCCCCCCCCAATCTATCTGCTATTCAAATGTGAAAGAGCTAGGACAATAGAAAACAGAAACTCTTCTCATATTAGAAAGAGGAATATCAAGAACTAAGACTATCTCATATCCACGCGTATAGATAATTGTGCATTTATTACCTGATGTATGAAATTCATAGAACAAATTATTTTTCCAACCCTATTTTACATCTCGTTCGCACACACGCCCGCCCACCCAAGGGACAGATTTTCATAAAAGACCCATTTGCCTATTTCAGGTGCTTACCTATTTGCCTTACCACCTTCTTCGAATATTGCCATTTGCAACTCAATTCAGGTATTGTCACCGATATATGTATATATCACATTTGGTCTCATTTGCATTGTTATCCTTTGCTCTAGTCTCATTCTTAAGCCACATTCTGGCTCTTCTGAATTTTGGATAGTTTGGAAAAAAAAGGACATTTACAAACAGACATTTACATATCAATTCAATCAATCAATCAGAATAAAGCTGGAACAGCAGTGGTGGGATTCAAAAAAATTTACTACTGATTCTGTGAGCATAGCTTGGTAGGCGTGGCAGAGGAAGGATACTGCAAAATCTCCATTCCCTCCCCACTCCAGGGGAAGGTTACTGCAAAATTCCCATTCTCTCCCCACCCCACTAACCTGCTTTCCAGCTCCGTTCTCCTGTGTAGGGCAACCAAAGAAGACCCAACCCATCAGCTGGGACTCAGGAGGCCGAGAATAGATGGGGTGGAACCAGTCAGAGGCGGTAATTGCCGGTTCTCCAAACTACTCAAAATTTCCGCTACTGGTTTTCCAGAACTGGTCAGAACCTGCTCAATACCACCTCTGCCTTGGAGGTCAAACCCCTTGCTCAAGGAGGAGACCCTATACCATTCCAGACAAATAGCTGTCCAATCTCTTCTTAAAATCTCCAGTAATGGAGCACCTGTAACTTTTGGAGACAAGCCAATCCACTGGTTAATCATCCTCACTGTTAGAAAGTTTCTCCCTGATTCCAGGTTGTTTTTCTCCTTGATTAGTTTCCATCCATAGTTTCTTGTCTTGTCTTCTGGTGTTTTGGAAAATATGTTGACCCCCTCTTCTTTGTGGCAGCCCTTCAAATACTTGAACATTTTTATCATGTCAATCCTAGTCCTTCTTTCCTCTAGACTAGCCATAGCCAATTCCTGCAACCCTTCTTAGTATGTTTTAGTCTCCAAGCCTTTAATCGTCCTAGTTGCTCTTCTCTGTAAAATATTTTTTGTAATGTAGTGACTGGATGCAGGACTCCAGGTGTGGTTTTACTAAGTGTTATAAAGCGGTACTAATACTTCACATGATTTTGATCTATGCCTCTGTTTATGCAACCGAGGATTATATTAGCTTTTTGGGTTGCTGTCGCACACTGATGGCTCATGTTTAAGTGATCATCCACTAGGACTCCAAGGTCCCTCACACAGTTACTGTTTTCTGAGCCAGGTTTCACCTAATCTATATTCTTGCCTAAGTGTAAAACCAAATATGTAACAGTGCAAAATTACAAGTTATTTTGGGCTGGCCTGATTTTATCTCCAAATTGACCGCCATTCATTCACCTTGGCATTATTACTTGCCATTCTGCTTATTAAGGGAAATGTTCTAAAAATGTGTTCGATTTTGTTGTTGTAAGCTTGTAGAAAAACCTTGAGTACTGCATCCAGTTTTGGTCACCACATTATCAAAAAGATGTTGAGATTCTAGAAAAAGTACAGAGAAGAGCAACCAGAATGATTAGGGGTCTGGAGATTAAAACATGTGAAGAAGGGTTACAGAAACTGGGCCTGGCTAGTCTAGGGAAGAGAAGGACCAGGGGAGACAGGAGAGCATCTTCCAATATTTGAGGGGCTGCCACAGAGAGGAAGGGGTCAAACTATTCTCCAAAGCACCTGTAGGCCAGACAAGGAATAATGGATGGAAACTGAAAAAGGAGAGATTTAACCTGGAAATAAGGAGAAACTTTCTGATAGTGAAAACAATCAACTAATGGAACAGAAGTTGCCCTCGGAAGTTGTGGGAGCGCCATCACTTGAGACCTTCAAGAAGAGATTGGACTGCCATTTGTCAGAAATGGTGTAAGGTCTCCCGCTTGGGTGGGGGTTGGACTAGATGACCTATAAGATCCCTTCCAACTCTGATTATCTGTTATCTGTTATATAAAATGGTTGTGAGAAGCCAGAGAGGAATATTTCAAAATCAAATAAACAAATGGAGGAAGTCCCCCCAGATATCATCAAGGCTAGGTCCAGAGGTGGGATTCAAAAAAGTTTTCTGTAGGTGAGGCTTGCTGGGTGTGGCAGGGCTTCGAAGGATACTGTAATATTTCCAGTCAGAGGTGGTATTTGCCGGTTCTCCGAACTACTCGAAATTTCCACTACTGGTTCTCCAGAACTGGTCAGAACCTGCTGAATATCATCTCTGGCTAGGTCAGACAGATTTGGGCTGCAAAAATCCAGTCCACAACAAGAGGGCAGAAAGGAGGTGATGTTTTCTAGCTCTCTGCTGCCATCTAATGACCATGAAATATTCTGCACCCGATGTGGTTGTGTTCAGAAAGGAGGCAGTACCTCCTAGGTTGTCATTAGCAGTTACACGCTGAGAGTCCCATTCTTCAATCAAGCTAAAGGCATAATGTTCCACCTGACAACTGTAATACCTGTACATTGTGCACTTCCTAATCGCTTGTTTTATGTATAGCAAATATACCCCACAGGAGCTGATTAACGTTTATGAGAACCAAGAAAATCTGATAGGTTTGGACTGAATCTGTCCAGTTTTAGTTTTCTTAGCCGTAAGCTTTTAAGTACTTTCAAACCATTATAACTGGTTTTGATGAAGGCAGAGGTTGTTTGCACAGCTGTAGCCTTTTTTTTTTTTCATCTCCTTCCCCTTCTAACCACCCCCAGCCCCCCATGCAGCCTATTTTTAAAAAAAGCAGTGAAAATCTCAGGCCAGACTTATTTTTATAAATGATTGTCAGATTTGGATAAGAAGGCAGGAAAGAAGGAAGGAGGGAGGGAGGGGAGGAGGGGAAGAGATGAAGGATAAAGAGGAAAGGGAAGGGAAGGGAAGGGAAGGGAAGGGAAGGGAAGGAAAGGAAAGGAAAGGAAAGGAAAGGAAAGGAAAGGAAAGGAAA
>BLBF01000010.1:3991242-4014870 GCA_015471245.1 Laticauda colubrina
CTTCTGTATTGAGTTAGTCTGTGGGTCAGGCCACATACATTGGGCAGACCAATAGAAGAATAAGTACCCGCCTGGATGAACACAAAAATGCAGTAAAAAAGCTGGAACACACCTCACCAGTCCAACACATGAATGCCACAGGTCACAACATCAACTTCAATAGCACCAAAACCTGAGCCACTATAGAAAGCCCCAGCCAAAGAATCATCAGAGAAGCCATAGAGATTGAAAAAAGACCTGAAAGCATGAATAGAAGAGATGATTCCACCAGACTGTCAATCATTTGGAAGCCTGCACTCTCAAATAGAAAGATCTCCACACCACAAAACAGACAAACACCTGAGCACAAACAGACTCCCTCTGATGCCTCCAACTCAAACACCCCCCACCAGGCACCCAGGTGAAACCTAGCTTCCTAATGGATAGCAGCTGTCCTTTCACACGAAGCCAAGCTGCACTGAAAGCCTCCAACATAAGAACAGAGTGTTGCCAGCCAATCAAAGCCACAAAACAGACAGAAGAAACCAGAAACACCAATCAATCAAACTCCAAGTCCAATAAACACAGACTTAGACTCCCAACCAATCAGAATAGACCAGCCTCGAATTTGAAACCAGAAGCTGTGAGACCCACATCCATACAGAAGCCTGATGATGGCAGATGAGATTCTGCTGAAACGTTGCTACAACTTTAACAGCACTACGTGGGATAATACCCGAAGGAAGCTAAACAGCACACACACACACACACACACACACACACACACACACACACACACACACATATATATATATATATATATATATATATATATATATATGCATAATATTTGCATTAGATAAATATATATCTAATCAGTGATATTTCTATAGTGGTTTTTTAAAAAACCTATTATAGTTTGGATGAGTTCCTTATCTTATTATGCAGACAGACAGACAGACAGACAGACAGACAGACAGACAGACAGATGATTGATAGATGGATGGATAGATAGATATGATTGATACAGATGATAGAAAGGTAGATGATACATACGAGAGAGATGATAGAGAGAGAGAGATAATAATAGATATGATGGAGGATAGAGAGAAAGATGATAGATACGAGGGAGAGAAGATAAAAGAGAGAGAGTAGATAGATAGATAGATAGATAGATAGATAGATAGATAGATAGATAGAGGAGAGAGAGATGTTAGATAATAGATGAGAGATATGAAGATAGACCAATGAAAAGAGAAAGAGAAAGAAAAAAGAGAGAGAGAGAGAGATGGATAGATTGATAGATAATAAGAAATAATCAGATGATAGAGATGATAGAGAAAAAGATACAGAAAGAGAAAGACAAAGGCTAAGAGAAAGATATTAATTGATACTTTCTTTTGCAATATGCCAGCTTCCTGTCTAATTAAAAAAAACAAAAACAGAAACCTCAAAAGAAAATACTTAACTGGGCAGAGAATATTGCAGGTACCCACAGAATTATCCATTGAAATCATATTGGAAACTAACATTTTGGCTGTTTCCAGAATGGTAGGATAATAACAGACAGGTCCCTGAATGCTATCCAGAATGGGGGGGGGGGGGGAGGGAGAAAATCAGATACTTTCTAAATGACAGAAAACACAAAAGATTGGTGGGGGGGAGAAGAGCACCGTTTTTGAAAAACAATCAGCCCCTTTCCTGCCCTTGGATGCTCAAGGTCCTGATAGGTTGGATAGATTATCCGTGACCTGTTCCTTGCTCCCGCGGTCCTGTCAATGGGCTGGATTGGTTGTTTTAATTACGACACTTTCTCTCCTCCTGTCCAAAAAGATCGGTCTCGTGTCACCAACATGGAGCATAAACCTTAACCTTAATCTCCAACAGGACATAAGGGCCAAGGTGGAAGATCAATTCCTTTTTTTTTCCTTTAAGTGGAAGAAACACAAAACGGCTTGAAAATCAATAGCACACAGGGACAGCAGCGAGTACACTGGGATTCCCACAGCTTCCAAAATACAATGGAGTGGCTGGAAAGAGTCACCTTTACTAAGACAAGTGAAGCCAGCTGGAAGGGGGTTGAAGAAGCTTCCTTGCATCTGGGAATACTAAGACCTAAGCAGTACAGCACGGCAGTAGGAGGAAAATAAGAGAAACCCAGTGGGTTTGC
Source organism: Laticauda colubrina (assembly GCA_015471245.1). Classification (NCBI taxonomy): domain Eukaryota; kingdom Metazoa; phylum Chordata; class Lepidosauria; order Squamata; family Elapidae; genus Laticauda; species Laticauda colubrina. The sequence continues at coordinate 3,993,392 of BLBF01000010.1, forward strand.
TCACCAATACCTAGGCAAGATCAGGGGTGGGATGCTACTGGTTCGCCCCGGATCATGCAAACTGGTAGCGAATTTTATCATTTTTAATTACCAGTTTGGCAAACCAGTAAATTCTACCCCTGGCTGGCCACGCTCACCCCGCCCTGCCCACCCCTCCCAGGAGTCCCAAGTGGCCCATTTTGGATGCCAGGGAAATACAGGGGCCATTTGGAGTCTCGGGGAGAGCGAAAAACGGGCATCCCGGAGCAGAGGTGGGATTTCAAAAATTTTTACTACCGGTTCTGTGCGTGTGGGTTCGTGGGTATGGCAGGGGAAGATTACTGTAAAATTCCCATTTCCTCCCCACCCCACTAACCTGCTTTTCAGCTCTGTTCTCCTGTGCAGGGCAACCAAAGAAGTCCCAGCCAATCAGCTGGAACTCGGGAGGCGGAGAAGAGATGGGGGCAGGCCCAGTCAGAGGTGGTATTTGACGGTTCTCCAAACTACTCAAATTTCCACTACCACTTCTCCAGAACTGGTCAGAACCTGCTGAACACCATCTCTGTTCTGTATAAATGGTTTACTCCAAATCCCTCAAATATGATTGGACAGAAAAGCCGGCATGGGATTGGTTCACTAGGAACCAATCCAAAAGAGCCACCAAAAGGCGGCAAAGTCAAGTATCTGTCATTGGCTACAAGCCAGCAGGCAAGCCATATATAAAGGCTGCCGCGGTTTGAGCCAAACTGTTCCGTTTGCGATAACTGTTTAAATAAAGACTTTTGCTGTTGGAACCTGGTCTACCTCACGTTTTTCCGGACGGAACACTGGCGACGAAGGTGGGATTGTCCTAAAACGTGAGACTGTGCAAGCGGCGAATTGAAATCCAGGCTCGAAGCGATGGCTGGAAATAATGCACCGCCCGCACCCTTCAATCCCAATGAAGAGGATTGGGAATCCTACGTAGACCATTTTCAAATGTACTTAGAAAGCAATGAGATGGAGGAGATCTCAGACCAGCGTATGAGGGTTATCTTCTTAATGCATTGCAGACCAACTGTGTTCAAGATGGCCAAAGCATTGGCGAAGCCCAGAGACGTAAAACAAATGACCTGGCCCGAACTCCAGCAAATGCTAAAGGCTCACAACGCACCAGTGGTGTCAAATCTCAACAAACGGCACAAATTCTACTGAAGGGACCAAAAAGAAGGCGAGACCATTGCTGATTTCATGACAGCCCTCCGACAACTGGGGGGAGCGTGTGAGTTCCTGAACTTTGATGAAGCCATGCGAGATCGAGTGGTACTAGGCTTAAAAGACTCTAATTTACAAAGTAAATTGCTAAATAAACCCAACATAACAGTTGCTGAAGCAATCGCAGAAGCCACAGCCGCAGAAGCCGTGAAAAGTCAGCAGCCACCATGAAACAAATGAACGCGAATAACGACTAAATGAGCCTAACCAGAGGGAAGAAGCAAATTCCCGCCACCACACACCACGAAGATTTTGATGAGACATCAGAATCCGAAGATGATGACGATGAGGTCCACCACCTGTACACCAACAAAAAAAGGTGCAAAAAAAGAAACTGGCGGGAATGCGTGGGTTGCGGAGGAAACCACCCTTGAGCCTATTGCAGATTCCTTGATGCCATCTGCCGAGCTTGCAAGAAAAGGGGACACATCGAGAAAGTCTGTAGGAATCAAAAAAATAACAGCCCTAACAGATGCAGTAATTCTCCCCCACAAGCGGAATCGAAACAAGCCGAGAGAAAGTGGAAGCACAACAAACGAACCAGTAACCAAGAAAAGACCCATCAAACTGTCACTATCGGAAGCGCTCAGACGGAAAGCGGAAAAAAAGTTAAAATCATCGTAAAAATTGAAGGCAGCCCCTGTGAGATGGAAGTCGATTCAGAGTCTTTCCTGTCAATGGTGTCGTGGGACACAATCAGACAACTAGTCCCAAATATCAAACTAAAAGAACTCCAGAAACAAAAATTAACTCTGAAGGACTACCAGGGGAATCGAATCCCTGTGGTAGGTCTAGGACATTTCCGAGTCGCCTACAAACAGCACGTTGAAGTCCTGCCTCTAACAATAGTCGACCGAGACCGACCCAGCTTCCTGGGCATCGAATGGTTCACACCATTGGGCATCGGAATGACCGGAGTGGACCGAGTAGCCGCAACTGACTGGGAAGAAAACCTGATCCACGAGTTCCAGGACGTTTTTGATGGCACCCTAGGCAGGTATTGGGGGACCCCAATTTCCTTTAGATTAGACCCCCCAGGTGGCCCCTAGAAGATTAAAGGCCAGACGAGTTCCCTTTGTGTTAAAAGCGAAAATAGAGGAACAATTGAATAAATTAATTGACCAAGGGGTTTTGGAACCTGTTGACCATGCTAGATGGGAGACGCCAATAGTAACACCGGTTAAACCTGATGGGTCGGTATGCATCTGTGGAGACTACAAGGCTACCCTGAACCATGTGCTGCAAGAAAGCGCATACCCGGTGCCAGTCGTACAACATTTGTTTCACTTACTCGGGGGAGGAAAAATTTTCGCCAAACTAGATTTAGCACAAGCATACCTGCAGCTTCCAGTAGACCAATTAATGGCCAAGGCACAGACAATAGTGACTCACAAAGGGGCATTCAAGTGTAACAGACTTCAATTTGGAGTAAGCGTTGCCCCAGGCATTTTCCAAAGCCTCATGGAACGCCTATTAAATGGAATAAAAGGGGTCGTACCATATTTTGACGACGTCTTTCGGCTAGAGATATGACCCAACTAGAAAAAAGACTAAGAGAAGTACTAACAAAATTTAGAGAATCCGGCCTGAAAGTTAAAAAAGAAAAATGCTGCTTAATGACTGATCGCATTGAATTTCTGGGTTACTTAATTGACAGAGAGGGTATACACCCTACTGAAAAAAAAGTCAAGGCCATTAAAGACGCACCACAGCCAAAAACCAAAACGGAATTGCAGGCATTTTTGGGTCTAATAAATTTCTATAACGTATTCCTCCCCCACAAAGCAACGATAGCAGAACCATTACACCGTTTGCTGGATAAGAAAACTAATTGGACTTGGGGTCATAGAAAACAAAAGGCATTCCAGAAAATAAAGAAATTATTAACATGAAACACCGTTCTTATCCAGTTTAGTAACATACTTCCATTGACGGTCACCTGCGACGCCTCACCGTTTGGAGTCGGTGCCATCCTGAGCCACCAATTGCCAGATGGGAGAGAGGCACCCATCACTTATTACTCAAAGGCTCTTTCTAATACAGAACGTAACTATAGTCAACTAGACAGAGAAGCCCTGGCAATTGTCGTCGGAGTGAAATGTTTTCACGAATACCTTTATGGAAGATCATTTTTGATTGTAATGGACCATAAACCGTTACTAGGAATTCTGGCGGGAAACAAGCCTACACCGAACATCTTGTCCCCGCGGATGACTAGATGGTCAGAATTCCTAGCAGTATACTCTTACACATTGACACATCGACCCGGGAAGCTAATCTCCCATGCAGACGCATTAAGCCGAACACCGCTGCTGACGACAGAGGAAGACCCGGCTCCAACAATGACCACCCTGCAAATAGAAACATGCCCCGAACTACCAATATCTGCAAACGATGTCGCCAGAGCCACCTCGAAGGACCCAGTGACTGCCCGCATATTAAACTGGGTAGGTAAAGGCTGACCGGAAAACCAAAAAACTGAAAACTTTAAACCTTTCCGGACCAGACAGACTGAACTTTCAATTCAAAAAGGCTGTTTATTGTGGGGTGATCGGGTGGTAATTCCTCCTAAACTACAGACTAGAGTGTTGGGCATGCTTCACGAGGGCCACCCTGGTATTGTAAAGATAAAAAGCCTAGCTAGAAGCTATGTCTGGTGGCCTGGTCTAGATAAAGATATCGAATACTGGGTTGCTACTTGTACTAAATGCCAGAAAACCAGACCTTCCCCGCCACAAGTACCCATAAGACACTGGGAGACCCCACAAGGCCCTTGGTCTCGGGTCCACATTGATTTCACGGGTCCTACTAGGGGGCATACCTTTTTAATTGTCGTAGATGCATACTCAAATTGGTTGGAAGTTGTAGTAATGTCATCTACGACAACCGTGGCGGTCATTAAACAACTTAACGAACTCTTCGCAACCCATGGATTGCCGGACGTCCTGGTGTCCGACAACGGGCCACAATTAACCGCCATACAATTCGAGCAATACCTAGCCTCCCTAGGTATATGCCATGCACTGACCGCGCCGGCCCACCTAGCAGCAAATGGTAGGGCAGAAAGAATGGTCAGATTTACAAAAGAGGGTTTTGAAAAAATGGACCTTGGGGATGTCCAGGACAAAATCAACCGTCTACTCACCCTCCAACATATCACACCCAGCACTGTAACCAACAAAAGCCCGGCAGAACTATTAATGGGGAGAAAACTTAGGTCGCAATTAGATAGGTTACATCCAAGTTACACTTTGGAAAGACCCCCCGACTCCTCCAGCCGTTTCCGAAAGTTTGAAATCGGCGACCTAGTCTACGCAAAAAATTTCACCGGGGACCCCCTATGGCTTCCAGCCACAATCACACAAATAACAGGCCCCCGGTCCTACCGCCTAACCGTAGACAATGGCAGGGAATGGAAGCGGCACATAGACCAGCTTCGTTCCCGAAATATTGAACGAAATACAAACTCACAACCACAAATAATAAAAATTGACGAAAACAAAACCAAAGAAGAGGGGGAAATACAAGAAAATAATAAAGAACTTTTTAAAATAAACCCAGACCATCTAACCATTCAAAAAGAGCAAAAACAAAACTTACGGTTAGATGAGACTTGCGGGAGAAATTCAGATGAAAGGGCCAGCCAAGCCAGCTCGACCTGCCCAGGAAAGCCAGGAGGGAGCGGCAAAACCACCGGCCTGAGAAACTCAAGCGGTAGCAAAATGGCCGACTCACCCTTCCAGGAGGTTCCATGGAAAAGAGCCGGAGAGACAGCAACCCCATCCGAACCGGTTGAAGTCTCCAGCGAAAATGAACCGCGCAAGTGCAGTGGAATCAGAAGAAGCCCCACCTACCTGCGTGACTACGTCACCCACGTAGGACTAAACTAAGGGGGGAGGGGTGTTCTGTATAAATGGTTTACTCCAAATCCCTCAAATATGATTGGACAGAAAAGCCAGCATGGGATTGGTTCACTAAGAACCAATCCAAAAGAGCCGCCAAAAGGCGGCAAAGTCAAGTAACTGTAATTGGCTACAAGCCGGCAGGCAAGCCGTATATAAAGGCTGCCGCGGTTTGAGCCAAACTGTTCCGTTTGCGATAACTGTTTAAATAAAGACTTTTGCTGTTGGAACCCGGTCTACCTCGTGTTTTTCCGGACGGAACAATCTCTGTCCCAGAGGCTCTGGAAGGCCAGAAACGGGCCCTTTTTCAGGCTCCAGAGAGCCCCCAGAGCCTGGGGAGGCTCAAGGAAAGCCTCCAGAGTCCGGGGAAGGCAAAAATGCCCTCCCACCATGGTGCAGGAGACCAACTAGGCCACTCCCACCATGGCCACACCCACCCAGCAACTGGGCAGAGAATCGGTTGCTAAAATTTTTGAAGCCCACCACTGGGCAAGATACATCCAGAACTCTTATCATTCCTTGACCAAGTTATGAAGGAAACACCAGCATGAGGCCTAGTTACTGAGCCAAATCCAAGCCCTAAGAGAAAAGGCTATTACTAAATCAGACATGGAGGTTTTAATAGGACTCTTGGTTTAGAGCAGTATTTCTCAAATTTGGCAACTTGAAGACGTGTGGACTGCAACTCCCAGAAATCCCCAGAAAGCCGGTATGAATTCTGGGAATTGAAGTTCACACATCCTCAAGTTCAATTCCTTGCATCAGTCTTCACACAAAAAGGAACTAGAGCTCAAACTACCAAAAACTGTAAAAGACAGACTAGAAATAAACATTAAAATAAGCAAGAAAATGATAAGAGAACACTTGTCTGACCTTGAGGAATATAAATCACCAGGACATGATGGATTACATCCTAGATTTCTGAAGGAGTTGGCAGATGTTATCTCAGAACCATTATATCATATCTTTAAAAAAAAAATCTTAGAGTACTGGCCAACTACCAAAGGATAAAGCTGATGTGGTTCCCATCTTCAAGAAAGGAAAAGAAAAGAAAAACAGAGCAAAGGAAACTACAGACCAATCCGCCTAACATCAATACCCTGGAAGATACTGGGAAAAATAATCAAAAAACCAGATCTGTAAACATCTAGACTCTGCCTTCATGAGCTCAGCATAAATAAGGGTGGGAAATTCCTTTTTCCATTTGCAAGAATGTGCATTTACTCCAGGACTATCATTCAAGACACCTTACTATATTGAAAACTAGATAGTTCTTCCTTCTTTGACTTTGCCCAGCTGCAGAGAAAGGGCAGGCTTGAAATACAAAAAGAAAGCTATCATATTTGGGCCCAACCATGAGATGAGAGCCAATTGTCTGTTATCTCCTTGCTGCCATCTACTGGCTCTTAAGATTTTTGCTGCCAGATGTTTTAGTCCCAATGTAGTTCAACTTGGATGGATAGAAGGAAGGAATTTTTTATGCATGGATTTTTTTAAAAAAATAAAAAGAATTATAAGTTAATGTACAAATAGGATAGAGTTGATTCAGGAATAACAACTTCCAAAACTGTGCTAGAAGTGGACTGCATAAAATATGATGTTGAGGCTCTAGAAAAAGTGCAGAGAAGAGCAACCAGGATGATTAGGGGACTGGAAGCTAAAACATATGAAGAATGGTTACAGGAACTGGGCCTGGCTAGTCTAGTGAAGAGAAGGACCAAGGGAGACAGGAGAGCAGTCTTCCAATATTTGAGGGGCTGCCATAGAGAAGAGATTGGATCAAGCTATTTTCCAAGGCACCTGAAGGCCAGACAAGGAATAGTGGATGGAAACTGAAGAAGGAGAAATTCAACCTAGAAATAAGGAGAAACTTTCTGACAGTAAGAACAATCAACCAATGCAATAGCTTGCCTTCAGAGATTGTGGGAGCTTCATCACTGGAGGCTTTCAAGAAGAGACTGGACTGCCATCTGTCAGAAATGGTTTTTGGGGTCTCCTGCTTGGGCAGGGGTTGGACTAGATGACCTACAAAGTCTCTTCCAACTCTGTTAATCTGTAATCTTTCTTCTATATTAGAGGGTTGTTTTCTTTTTAATCTAGAAATGTTGTAGGACGGACTAAGATGGTCACTATGGAAATAGGATCCCTCCACAGGAACCAACCACTGCAGACAAAAAGGCAGGTCTTGATGGATGCATTTCTTCCCAGTCTTCCGAATACTTCTGACACCTTCCATTTACCCTCATATTCTTGAAAAAAAAAAAACCAAAGTGGTGCTTTCCAATATTCATCCAAATTCACTTGCAACAGGTAAAAATACATAGTGCACATGTAGCTCCCTTCAAAAGGAAAAGGAACAAATATATTTTCTTCCAACCTCCTCCCACTTAAAAAAAAAAATAATCAAGAGAGACAGAGATACATACATAAATACAGGGTAGCATCCTTCTTAACCAAGCATAGATTTTTTCCAAAGAAGAGCAATTAATATTTAATACGACAAACCCTCTGTGAAAGGAGGCGGATGTAAATAAGTTAAGGGAATCAGATATTTACTTTCCCAATAAAACATTAATGAAAGCTGTGCGCTCAATAAAAGCTAAATACAATGTGTTCTTGGGTCACCTTCAAAGGTCAGAGAGGAAAAGTTGTGGGTGTAATGGAAAGCAACACCCACCACAATAACACAAACCACTATCTCATCTGCAAGGGAAAAAGAAAATCTGTGGGATATTCTAGGTGGGGTAACAAAAAAAATCTAAGAAATGACTAAAAATAAATACATTCTGTGCCAGTAAAGATAGTCCTCGATTTACAACCAGCTAGTTGAGTGACCATTCAGAGTTACAACGGCACTGAAAAAAGTGACTTATCGCCATTTTTTACAGTTATGACTGTTGCAGTATCTCCATGATCCAAATTTAGAGATTTGGCAACTGACTCACATTTATGACGGTTGCAGTGTCCCGGGGTCAGAGATGGTATTCAGCAGATTCTGACCAGTTCTGGAGAACCAGTGGTGGACATTTTGAGTAGTTTGAAGAACCAGCAAATCCCACCTCTGACTGGCCCTACTCCCATCTCTTCTCTGCCTCCCAAGTCCCAGCTGATTGGCTGGATCTCCTTTGGTTGCCCTGCACAGGAGAACGGAGCTGGAAAGCAGGTTAGTGGGGTGGGGAGGGAAGGGGATTTTGCAGTATCCTTTCCCTGCCGCGCCCACCAACCACACCCACCAAGCCATGCCCACAGAACTGGTAGTAAAAAAAATGTAATCCCACCGCTGCCCGGGGTCATATGATTCCCTTTTGTAACCTTCTAACAGGCAAAGTCAAGGGGGAAACCAGATTCACTTAACAACCATGTTATTAATGTAAGAACTGCCATGATTCGCTTAGCAACTGTGGCAAGAAAAGTTACAGAATGAGGCAAAATTCACTTCACAAATGTGCTAACAACAGAAATTTGGGGCTAAATCACAATGGTAAGTTGAGGGAACTGGAATGAATGTGTTCGTTCTACTTCATACCAATAATTTACTGTTATTATTCGTCGCCAAGTCAGCCAGATGTTCAGACTGGATTTGCCGTTTCTATCCGCCTATCGAGTCCTTCCCAAAGGAAGGCTGGGATAGGCAGGTGTTGATGTTTGATGGTGTTGGAAGTTCAAACCCAGCCCTCTCCTAGGAAAATGAAACATTGTAGGATATACTAAAAAGGCAGAATATTTCCCCTAAAAAGAGAAGTAGAAACTCAGAAGCAGAAACTCACCTCAGAAGCAGCAGCTCACCCCCACCTTTGTTAATGGGGGGAGTGAAGGCCTGGGCCAGAGTATTCTACATAACAAAGCCCTCTACCTATCTCACCACCTGGCCTGGGAAGATTGCATCAGCCAGCACTCAGGTGAAGCCATGTGGTCCAGACAAAGTCTACAAAGTTAGCTAAGACCCCCGACCCTGGGAGTCTGACAGCCAATGGGATACATTTCTTACACAGGAACAGGAAACACTAAGGTGGGGCCCAATAGAGGGTATATAAGGGTCTCTCAGTATCTTGGACCTCCCTTTTTTTTCTCTTTTCACCTTGAAGCATGTGATCATCCTTTTCACTTTGGAGGTCCAAGCCATGTGGTCCTGTCCACCATTAAACCATCTCTCCAAACAGCCTCCATGTTTCCAATGTCTTTTCTCCACTTGGAACTGAACCCAGAAGAATATTTCTTCCAACAATGGTATTACAGATATTGTCATATGATGTAAGCTTTTACAAGCAAAGCTGCCTTTTTGCAATTGACTGATAGGGATTTTGTCAATGCCCACGGTGTTCCAGTGGCTGCCCCAATTGTTTCGGGGTTGCATCCAAGGACCCTGTCACTATTGACAATAATCATTATTGGTTTAGTTGATTGTGCTGCTTTTTATTATATATTTTGCATGAGTGTCCATGACTTCAACATGGACAAGACTGAATCAGAAGAAGAATCTTGTAATGAAGAAATGACGCAGAAGCATAACATACATTTTGAAAGCTTAGATCTCAGCTTGGTTTTCCTACCCTCCCGGTTCTAATTTTTTTTATTAAGTTATCAAAACATAACATATAAAAGGAAAATTTAAAAAGTGGAAAAGTAGGGGAGGAAGAAGGGAAGAGAAGAAAGTGTAGATAAAAGAGGGAAAAGAAAGAAAAGCATTGATTTCCGACTATTTTTATCACAGTAGAATAAGATAATAATTTACTGTTCTAGAAATGGCTGGTATATATTATTAGGTAAAAGTAAAGATTTAATCCTATGTGATATTATCTTATTCTACTGCAGTTTTTCCGACACTCCAGAGAAAACTCTTCGGAGAAATCTCATCCTGTTTTCTTTATAGGGTCTATAAACTACTAATCTAAGATGCAGCTCCTTTTTTGAGGACTTTAAGACAACCATTTTATCATACCATTAGAATGGTTTTGGAAAAACTAAATCGTCTTGAATTTGCATATTACTGGTGTTCGAAGTTCAAACCTACCCCTCTCCTAGGAAAATGAAATATGCAGAATATTTCTCCTGAAAGAGAAGTAGAAACTCAGAGAGGCAGAAATTTACCCCCACACACACACCTTTGCTAATGGGCCATTAAGGTCTGGGCCAATTTATTCTACATAACTCTCTCTGTCTCTCTTTCTTTCTCTCCCTCCCTCCCTCCTTCTCTCTTCAAACATTGTGAAAGATGGCATTTGCAAGCTATATTGCCCTGAAATAACACTGATGATTCAATGAAGTCATCAGGAGCTGAGCTTAGCTTAAAATAATTTATAGAATTTTTCATATGCTCATATTTCCCAGTATGCACCCAAGTTTATGTATTTATTTGTATCTCATGTTTATTATTTTTACAAATGACTCAAGGCAGCAAACATATCCAACATATATTCCCCCTTTTATTTTCCCCACAACAACAACCCTGTGAGGTGGGTTGGGCTGAGAGAGAGTGACTGAATGGCCCAAGATCACCCAGTTGGCTTTCATGGCTAAGGCAGGACTAGAACTCATTGTCTATTGGTGATTGGACCAAAGTCACCCGCTGGCTTTCGTAGCTAAGGCGGAACTAGAACTCATTGTCTCTTATTTTTGTTTTGTGTGTGTGTGTGTGTGTGTGTGTGTCTACCATACAAATCCTTAGAGTTCGTATTTGAATTTGATTTATCATTTCCAATATTGATTGAAGGTACTGCTTACTCTCTAGATGTTTTTTAGCAACTTAATTTGGACTGAGCAAGTGCTTTCCATTTAAAATTCAACAGAGATATTTGGACTTGGTTATAAAATAGATATAAAATGTCTTGCAATGTCATGTTTCTAACGATACCTTGGAAATATTAGCTTTATGTTATTTTAGGTTGGTTATTTATCTGCCTGTGCTTTACTATGTGTACTACAATTTTCTGTCTTTCATAGGCTTTGTATTATTGCTCTCATAGATTCTTTCAAAAATACCTGCACAAAAAAAGGAGAGCAAGAGAAAAAAAGAGAAATTGTTCCAGATTAAATCTCTCTGTATTTTTTAGAAAGTGATCTTTTCATAGCCGCAAGCTCAAGGAGTTAACAGAATAACAGATTTGGAAGGGAGGTGTTCTAGTCCAACCCGCCTACCACTGCCCACTCCTGAACCCCACTCAGCCAGGAAACCCTACACCAGAGTTTATCAACCTTTTGGACCTCAGAGACCACCAAACTCATAATTTTAAAACCTGCAGACCAGAGACCTAGGGAAATGCTCAAAAAAGTCTGCAGGAAAATTCCCCACCCCATTTTCCTAGCTCTGTTCAGAGAGAGGGGGGGGGGAGAGAGAGAGACTGTTGGCTTCATTCAAGGAAAGCAGCAGAAGCAGCAGAAGTCTTTCTTTCTCTCCCCCCAAACTCTGCAGGAAATGAGTCTTTGCCAGCGCAGCCTCTTGGAGCAGGATGCTTTGCAGGGTCCCAAAGACACATTTCTGGTGGAGTTTTGGGGAAAGAAAGAAAGGCTCTTGCTGTTTTACTTGCATGCAGCCAAAAGCAGAAGAAAGAACCGGAAAGAAGCAGCCCAGTGGCCAGGCCAGACATGTGGGGCAAGTTCCCCCCCTCTGCCCTTTTCCCCCTATCCTCACTATCTCGTGTTGTTTGCAATGCAAGTGATGCAAGCCTTGTGTTCCTGCAGGCCATGTGAGCAACATAGCCCTGTGTTCCCACACAACCTGGAATAATTGCTTTGGGGATGTTTTGGGGTGATATTTCTCTGCGGACCACCAAAATTTTCTTGCGGACCAACAGTGGTCCCTGGCCCATTGGTTGGCGACCACTGCCCTACATCATTTCAGACAAATGGCTCTCCAATCTCTTCTCTAAAACCTCCAGTGTTGAAGCACCCACAAGTTCTGGAGGCAAGTTGTTCCACTGATCAATTGTTCTCAATGTCAGGAAATTTCTCCTTAGTTCTTGGTTTCTTCCCAACCAGTTTCCAATTTCAGTTGTGTCAGGCGGTACTCCATTCAAAATCCAAGAAAGAAATACTTAGACTCTTTAATTTAGAGAAAAGTTATCTTTTACTGAAAGTGAAGTGGTAGCAACCAGAGAATTCTGAATCTGAGAATTAGGCACGTAAATCACATATACAAAGTGATGGAAGTGTTCCCACCCCCAATAGTTCAAATGAAACTTCCAATTAGAAATTGTGAATATGATCATGTGGGCATCTTCAGGTGATGATGAGGCCTCTGTCCGTTGACCTTGGCATACTTTGATAACGGGTTGCAGTTGCGCAGAGAAAAGAAAGCTAAGTGAGAAATAGAAACCTAACTCTGATGTATGCTTCCCCCCCCCTTTCATTTACACAACAGAAAAATGTAACACCTCCAGCTCACTTCCCAGATTCATCCCACTCTCCCCTCCCCCCGTTTCTTATGACAGCCGAAAGATGCAAAGTGATAGTAGAAGATCTTGAAGGCTGACATTCGGCCCTCCTAGAAAAAGGAAAACCGTCAGTCCTAGAAGAGAGAGAGGGAAAAATATAAAGACAATTATTAATCATTAGACAATTACAAAGGAATACATTCCTAGGGCTTATCAGGATACTTGGAATGAAATGCTTTGATCAATTTAGGGGCTTTAACATCGGCGTCGTTAACCCATTCGGCTTGTGAAGAAGGGAAATGTTTCCAGGCTACAAGATACTGGAGCCGACCCCTCCATTTGTGAGAGTCCAGAATTTCTTTAACTTCAAAATGTTGTTCACCCTCAATCAGTATTGGTATGGGAGGGTCAGTTTGGATGGGTTTTAAATCAGAAGTATGTTCAGGTTTTAACAAACTAACATGGAAAACCGGGTGAATTCATCGAAGAGTTTTTGGTCAGTTCAGCTGGACTGTTACAGGATTTATAATCCGTTCAATCGTGAAAGGACCAACGTATTTAGGACCAAGCTTCTTTGACTTTTGAGTGGTTTGCAGGTATCTGGTGGACAGGAAAACTTTGTCACCTACTTTATATAATTTCTGTGGAGATCTTTTCTTGTCTGCAAATTTCTTATGAGCTTGATGGGCCTCATCTAATGCTTTACGTGTTACTGGCCAGTTAAGTTGGAATTGAGTTATCCATTCATCCAATGAATGGATGTTAGGCTTTTCACGAGGAAGTTCAGGTATGGGTACAAAATCTTGTCCCGAAGCCACTTTAAATGGGGTGAATCCAGTACTACTATGTACGGAGTTGTTATATGCCACTTCAGCAAATGGTAGTAAGTCAGACCAGTTATCTTGTTGATAATTTATATAACTTCTAAGATACTGTTCTAACACTGCGTTAGTCCTCTCACAGGCCCCATTGGTTTGGGGGGGCGGAGCTTAAGCCCTGGGCGGAGCCTATCAACTTCAGGAACTCTTTTCAAAAATTTGAGGTAAATTGGACCCCTCTGTCAGAGATTATGCGTTCCGGAATGCCATGTAACCTATAGATATGTGAAATAAACAGTTTAGCCAACGTCTTAGCAGATGGAATTTTGGAACAAGGTATGCAATGTACTTGTTTGGAAAACAAATCGGTTACCACCCAAATAACCGTGTTTCCACTGCTTTGGGATAATTCTACCATAAAGTCCATAGAGATTTCCTTCCAGGGGGCTGTTGGTCTAGCTACATTTTGTAACAACCCTGCTGGCTTACCAGGAGGTCTCTTTGCCAAAGCACAAAAGGGACAGCTAGCTACATAAGCTTCAATGTCCTTCTTTAAAGTAGGCCACCATAATTGCCGCTTAACCAGGTGTAAGGTTTTCACAAATCCAAAAGGACCAGCTGCTTTAGAATCATGAGCTTGTTGTAGCATTTGGCCTCTCAGCACTTGTGGCACATACAACTTGGTCCCCACCCAAGCCAAACCATCTCTAACTGTATAGTCTTTCGAATGAGCCAAGAACCAATCATCAAGTTTTAAAGCTTCTTTTAGTTGTTCGGTTAGGTCATTCAATAAATCCACTTCTTGTTTCTTCTTTTGGGTTCTGGTGATCATTGGGGCGGCAAGATGTTTCGTCGAAACAATTGGACTTATCACCTCCTGGCAAATACTATTATATTGGGGTAGTCTTGAGAGAGCATCCGCCATGAAGTTCTTCCCCCCTGGAATGTACTTCAGTTAGAAATTGAACCGCTTGAAATACTGGGCCTAGCGAACTTGTTTAGGGGACAGCTTCCGAGGCGTTTTTAAGGCTTCCAATTTTTTATGATCAGTCCATACCTCAAATGGATGTTTTGCTCCTTCCTGGAAATGTCTCCAGGCCAGTAAGGCCCAATGAACTGCAAAAGCTTCTTTTTCCCAGACGGCCCACCTTCTCTCGGTTTCAGACAGTTTATGGGAGGTATACGCACAAGGCTGTAAGGTCCCTTTCTCATTGATTTGAAGTAACACCGCTCCAACAGCCACATCACTCGCATCGACTTGGATCATGAAAGGAGCCTCCATATCCGGGTGCTTTAGTACTGGTTCTGCAGCAAACAGTCATTTTAGCTTCTCAAAAGCTGCTTGGCACTCCATGGACCACTCCAACGGCTTACTCGGCCTTGGCTTCACCTCCCCTTTTGTTTTTAAGAGATTTGTGATGGGCATTGCTATCTTAGCAAAAGTCGGGATAAATTGCTGGTAAAAATTTGCAAATCCCAAAAAGCTTTGAAGTTGTTTTCTGGTACGTGGTGGAGCCCATTCCAATACGGCACGCACTTTCTCTGGATCCACTTCTATGCCCTCAGATGAAATGCGATATCCCAAATAGTCAATTTTCTCTTGATGTAATTCACACTTGGATAGTTTAGCATACAACTTAGCGGCACACAGTTTCTGTAGAACCGACCGCACCAGTTTCACATGTTCATCCAGAGTTTCCGTGTAGATAAGGATGTCATCAAGATAAACCAGAACTCCCCTGTGTAAATGTTCATGTAACACCTGATTGATCATCTGCATGAATACAGCTGGGGCCCCTTGTAAACCAAAAGGAAGAACGTTGAATTGGAAGCAACCCATCGGGCAGTTAAAAGCGGTCTTCCACTCATCCCCTTCCTTAATTTGAATTCGGTAGTATGCTTTTCTCAAATCCAACTTCGTGAAAATCTTCCCCTTGGCTAGGTGGGCCAACATGTCCTTCATCAAAGGAAGGGGGTACACATTTTCCACAGAAATGGCGTTCAAATTTCTGTAATCCACCACCAAGTGTTTGGAGCCATCTTTCTTTTCACGGAACAACACGGGGGCCGCTACCCGGGGCCTAGCAGGTTGGATGAAACCACGTTCCAGATTTTTATCTATAAACAGTCTTAGCTCCTCTAATTCCCGTGGTGTCATTGAGTACAACTTTGGTTTCGGTAGCTTCACCCTAGGCAAAATTTCAATAGCACAGTCTGTTGACCAGTGAGGCAGGAGCTCATCCGAGGCCTTCTCACTGAACACTTCCTTTAAATCCCAATACTCTTTTGGAATTTTCTCCTCCCCTTTCACGGGTTCAGTACCTGTGGAAGCCATTTCAATCAGAATCTGAAGCTTCGGCTGAGATCTCCCCTCTTTTTCCGGTTGTTGCTTGGTGCGTATGCGCAACAACCCCTTTCTCCAATTAACCTGGGGGTTCCATTTCCAGAGCCAGGGCAATCCCAGTATTAATGGTTGCCCCATCCCAGGGACCACAATAAAGCGCAGAGTCTCATCATGGTTTCCCATGATCATTTCTATAGGTTCCGTGATAAAGCATGCAGGGCAACCTCCAGCCACTGATCCATCTAATTGGGCAAAGGAAATGGGCACCTTTAAAGGTTTTAGTTTTAAGTCCATTTTCTCCACTACTTCCGTGTTGATTATACACCTTGTGCACCCAGAATCTAATAGGGCTAGCATTTCCCTTTCAACCCCTGAATTGGGTACCCTCAACTTCACTGGAATGGTCATAGGGCCCAGGCTTGGACTTACCAGGAAGTTGTCTTCCGAGTCGAAATCATCCTCCTCAGGGGCAACCGGGGTGTCTGACTCTTCTTCCGCAGGAGGGGCGACCTCTGCCGTCTCTTTTGACTTTAGTGCTGCTTCGCGAGGCTTCTCTGGAGATTTTTCAGGTTTTTTCCCTTCCTTTGGCACCGCTTTTGGTTCCAGCTTGACTTTGCAGTTTACAGCCTGGTGACCTTCCTTCCCACATCAAAAACAGGCAAAGGGGTTGGGTCTTGCCGTCACTCCTCCCCTCTGAGGTTTGGGAATCTCTTGAGGACATGGGGGGGGAAGGTTTGCTCCACCCAGAACCTCCCCGCCATCTGCTTCAGGTTAAATCAATTTCAACTTCTTCTGCCAACAAGTACCACATCTGCAAATCATTTGGGTCTCTTCTAGCAGTGCATCCCTGGTACACATCTTCATTTAAACCATCTTTAAATGCTTCTGTCAGGGCTTCCTGGGACCAGCCTCGGATATGACCTGCTAACTGTCTAAATTCTTGGGTGTAGTCAGCCACTGACCTCCACCCCTGATTTATGGTCTTCATCCTGATCTGGGCCTTGCGCTCTGCCAATGGGTCCTCAAATCTAGCTCGCAGTGCAGTCATAAACAGGTTATAATTCATCAACTGGGGAGCATTATCATTATGCAGGGTCACCATCCACTCTGCAGCTGTTCCCTCCAGAGCCCTGGTAACACATCTCACTTTGGCTGCTTCTGAGGGAAAATCCTCCCCGTATTCTTCCATATAGCTCCAAACTTGGGCTAGGAAAAATCCCAAGGTTTTGGGATCTCCTCCGTATCTTACTTCTAATGGAGGCAGCCTAGGAGCTCTACGCCTTCTAGGAATTACACCTCCTGCTGGGGGGCCCGGGGCTGCTGCTGGCTCGGGTTGATTTATGGAAGAGGGAGCTGCTCTGCTTCTTCTGGCTGGGGCTACTCCCCCTTCCCCTTCATACCTTTGTGCAGCTTGGAGTTGTTCAAAGGCTTCATCAAGGAGTCTCCTGGCTTGATTCAGTGAGAGTTCTCTCTTTTCCTTCTCTTGCCATGGCTCCTCTTTTCCATGCCGGCGGGTGATGGTGATCCCCAGGAGGGGGTCCTTTTCCGGATCTTTCCAGCCAACCCCCACCAACCATCTGGGCTTCACAGCTGGATCCTCTTCCAGATTGAGCTCTGCTAGCGATTGGGCTTCCTGTACCAGCAAAGAATCTTGCCCTCCAATGGCTCCCAGATCTTCCTGGTCACTATTTGAAGATGACATGATGTTCAGGCCCCCTCGGAAGAAAATTGGGTGTTTTTTCCGGGTGGGCTGGTAAAGTGAGATTCAGAATAATCTCAGGCGATGCTCCATTCAAAATCCAAGAAAGAAATACTTAGACTCTTTAATTTAGAGAAAAGTTATCTTTTACTGAAAGTGAAGTAGTAGCAACCAGAGAATTCTTAATTTGAGGAATTAGGCGCGTAAATCACATATACAAAGTGATGGAAGTGTTCCCACCCCCAATAGTTCTAATGAAACTTCCAATTAGAAATTGTGAATATGATCATCTTCAGGTGATGATGAGGCCTCTGTCCGTTGACCTTGGCATACTTTGATAACGGGTTGCAGTTGCGCAGAGAAAAGAAAGCTAAGCGAGAAATAGAAACCTAACTCTGATGTATGCTTCCCCCCCCTTCATTTACACAACAGAAAAATGTAACACCTCCAGCACACTTCTCAGATTCATCCCACTCTCCCCTCCCCCCTTTTCTTATGACAGCCGAAAGATGCAAAGCGATAGTAGAAGATCTTGAAGGCTGACAGTTGTATCTTTGATGGACAAACTGATGAGAGGTAGGAAACAGGGTTGACTGGTTTAGTGACCATTCGGTAACAACGGCACTGCAAAAAAATGACTTACCACTGGTCGCTGCATGTACAATTCTCACACCTCCCCACAGAGCCACAATTGATTGAAATTCAATTGTTTGGCAATCAACTTATATTTATATGAGGCTGCACGTGTCTTGGGATCATGTGATTGCCACTTATAACCTTCCCAGCTGGCTTCCAACAAGTAAAATAAAAAGGGGAAGCTGGAATCACTTAACAACCATTTGATTTGCTTAACAACTGCAGTTTGTTTAACAACCATGCTTAACAACCAGTTTGCTTTACAACCATGGCAAACAAGGGCTTTGCTTAGCAATGGAAGTGACAAGGTTCCGACTGACGAACCCAATCGTAGCCAGCACCACCGAGACGACCCAATCTCTTTATGCAAAACTTTATGTCAGGATTCCGGCATTAAATCATGAGCCTCAAGCCACACTCCCAAAACTAAAAAAGATTATTTGAAGGTAATATTCTATGTCTGGCATTTACCTGGGTGTAGCCAATTCTGAGATACGTAATTCATTGTCACACTTGATCCTGCTTTTCCCCCCCACCCCTCTTGGTGTATCATCCAACAAAACACGTCCATTGCCAAGAGTCATCAATCATGCTCTCCAATTAGATTTTTGTGCAGCAGAAGCTTCAGTCATCTTATCACTGTTTGAATTAAATATGAATGGAATGTACTTTCGATTCCACACTGCTGTCTGCTCTTTGAAACTCCCCCCACTTCTTTCTGTTGTCAACTATAAAACATGTATCCAAAATGTTTTATGAGTTGACATTTTGTTGAGTTCATCACTTCGGCAAGTTTGAATGCAAAAACTGATCTAAATCTTTTCCAGGTGAAGCCCCATAGTTAAAGTTCATATTCCACCAAAGCCCCAATTAGCTCAGGGCACATTGCCCAATACAAGTCTCCAGATATTGCTGTGGGAAAGTCTTTCTGGCTTTTGTAAATACCTGTCAAAATGTCCTTTGTTCTCACACAGACACCTCGATGTCTGACCTATGTTTTAACTCCTGCTCTCTCCCCATATAATTCATTGGCAAGCTGAGTGCCAACCCTGAAACAAACCTGAGCCCATCTTGGAGGTGTCAGGGTTGCCACAAGGAAGAAGAAGAGACAGGGAGGGGGTGAGATAGATAGCCAGGGGTTTGTTGTCAAAACAAAAAAGTTTCTTGTGGGAACCAAGGACATTTCCAACAGGTGGCTGGGGAGAGGAGGAGTGAAGTAACCAGTGGTGGGATTCTATCAGTTCGCACCTATTTGCTAGAACTGGTGGTTAACATTCTAAGCAGTTTAGAGAACCGGTTGTTAGAAGAAATTACTGGCCTAATCCTGTAAGGAAGGCAGGAAGGAAACATTCTGGTGTTGCTTATGGAAACTGCCTCTCCGTTAACCCTTATTACATTCTTGGCAGGAGTAGACTTCCTATCTCAGGGACTTCTCTGGAGTGTTTTCCCCCTCCTTTGCTGGTACTTTGCTTGTGTGGAGTGACCCTTCAAGGTTACAGTGGCACTGAAAAAAGTGACTTATGACTGTTTTTCACACTTACGACTGTTGCAGCATTCCCACAGTCATGAGAGGCCAGGGAAGGAGATGCATGCCTCAATGTGAGTGACATTGAGTTGGCCATGCCCATCCAATAACAGGACCACCAAGTCACGTCCACCCAGTCACATGACCACCAAACCACGCCCACCAATTAAGCCACACCCACAGAACCGGTTGTTAAAAAAATTGAATCCCACCCCTGGAAGTAACCAAGCAACCACCCAGCACCTCAATTGGACAATGTGTCTGATTGACTTGGGGAACATTTACTTTTTAATCTGGTGAAAATCGTGGGAACCTTCAGAGTCAGTTTTCACCAGTTTGTGCCAATATGATGTATCCAGGAAATCATTCTTTGAGGAATCTACCTGCCTCGCAGTTCTGCTTTCTTTGGGTGCATTACCTGGAACGCTGACATTGATATGCGATAAGAGTGGCAACATCAAGGTGTCTTTTGAAGCTTGACTTGGAACTTCTGCTCTCAATTGTGGCCATAAGTCGAGGACAACCTGTATATATGTAAAGGGCAGCCTTAACACTCTCTCTCCCTGCAGAGATAAAGCCAAGATGAAAGGGGTGGAGTTTGTCTAAGGGGCGGGTGTCTTTTCCCTTTAGCTCCACCCACTTACATCACCCACTCTGCCACAGTCTTGGGCTAATGAGGAGGCACATGTGGCTCCATTGGAGCTCCCCAGTATTCAGAAGAGAACAACATGGGGCCTTCCAAACTGCAGACAATGGAGATCCGGTGAGAACTGTGAGCCAGTTTCTATTCCGGGTTGCTGTTTAAAAGACAGCAGCCATTTTTAATGCAGAGAAGATTGTGCAAAGGCTAGCCGGCACGGAGGAAGATGAGAAGAGCCACTTTGATGGTATTACATCTTGATCAAAGCATGACTGATAATATTCCAGCATGTCCCATCATTCAGCCCCCTCATTTGATGACAAAGCATGGCCTGTGTCCCACCATCCATTATCCCTCTCCATCCCTCAGGCAGAAGCATCAATAATGCTTGCTCTTGTCTTCCTTCCGCGCACTAGAAAGGACACTGCAGCTGATGATGGGGCATTTCCATCTGGGCAAGGGCACATCATTACAGTCCAGCAATCTTTCCCGCGGCGCATCCTGCTGTTATACAGGCACATGGTGAAGCAGCTTGTGAGCGTGTGTGCGTTTGATGTTTTCCTCCCCTGGTTTAACTATTTTGTAACCTATGAAAAAAAAATTATATATATTTCCGCTCGGCGTGACCACGCTGGTATTTGAGGGCTGCCATGCTCCTTTCCTCTCACTTTGTTTTCCACCATTAACTGCATTAGCTGTATGAACAGAAGGACAGAATCAGGACCACGGGAAGTGTTAATACCGCTTTAGGATGTCTTGGGAAGGCCACACCTGGAATATTGTTGCCATGATATTAAAAAAAAAAGATGTTGAGACTCTGGAAAGAATGCAGAGTAAAGCAACAAAGATGATTAGGGGCCCAGAGGCTAAAACATATGAAGAACAGTTGCAGGAGTTGAGTATGTCTAGTTTAATGAAAAGAAGGACTAGGGGTGATGTGATATGATAGCAGTGTTCCAATATCTCAGGGGTTGCCGCCAAGAAGACTGGGCCAAGCTATTCTCCAAAGGACCTGAAGGCAGGACTAGAAGCAATGGGTGGAAACTCATCAAGGAGAGAAGCAATTTAGAATGAAGGAGATATTTCCTGACAATCAGAGCCATTAATCAATGGAACAACTTGCCTCCAGAAGTTGTGAATGCACCAACAATGGGAGTTTTTAAGAAGAGGTTGGACAGCTATTTGTCTGAATTCATATAGTGTTTCCTGCCTGAGCAGGAGGTTGGACTAGAAGACCTCCAAGGTCCCTTCCAACTCATTCCATCATTCTATTCTATTCTATTCTATTCTATTCTATTCTATTCTATTCTAT
>BLBF01000010.1:4014880-4033187 GCA_015471245.1 Laticauda colubrina
ATTCTATTCTATTCTATTCTATTCTATTCTATTCTATTCTATTCTATTCTATTCTATTCTATTCTATTCTATTCTATTCCATTCCACTCCACTCCACTTCACTCCATTCCATTCCATATTTTCTATTGTATTGTATTGTATTGTGTTGTGTTGTGTTGTGTTGTGTTGTGTTGTGTTGTGTTGTGTTGTATTGTATTCCATTCCATTCCATTCCATTCCTACCCTATCCTATTCCCAGAAAACTGGTTGTGTCCAGCGTGCAATGCCCAATAAAGCACAACACCAAGATGGAGATTTGTAAACATTTTATTTTGTATAGAAGAAAGGACACAGGAGGGACATTCCCAGGGCCATCTTAACAGCATAATGGGCCCCAGGCAAAGCAGTGTATTGGGGTCCCTATGACAACTACTCACAGAATAAAAATGTAAGTGGTTGATAAAATTAAACATATATTTGCATGTTAGTATCAATAAGAAAATGCAGTAAAATGTAATAAATACGTTGCTGTATTTATATATGGTACAAGGTGCATTGAAAGGTTAAGATGCACAGATTAGTATGGGGTCCCTATGCTGGTGGGGCCCATGGGCAAGGTCCATGCGTTAAGACAAGCCCTGGTCACTCCCACTAGCCCTGTGCAAAGGCCACTCCTTCAATGGTACAGTTTTCATAGATACTGGTAGTCCTTGACTTACAACTGTTCAGTTAGTAACAGTTTGAAGCTACAACAGCACTGAGAAAAGTGACCATTTTTCACACTTACGACCACTGTAGCATCCCCATGGTATTGCGATCAAAATTCAGGCAGCTGGTTCATATTTATGATGGCCCCGGGGTCACATGATCCTCTTTTGCTACCTTCTGACAAGCAGAATCAATGGGGAAGCCAGATTCATTTAACAACCATATTACTAACTTAACAATTGCAGTGATTCACTTAATAATGGTGGCAAGAAAGGTTGCAAAATGGGCCAAAAATCACTTAACAAATATCTCACTTAGCAACAAGAATTTTGGGCTCAATTATGGTTGTAAGTTAAGAACTACCTATACTTCTTCATAAGCTCAATTTAAGCCAAACCCTTTTGGGTCATCCTTAAGACATTATCACGGTTTGTTAATATTGCTTTTAGCTTGCATTTTGCAGTGTCTAGCAATCATCAGCATATTGGTCCTTAATTTCCAGTAACAAGTGACATAATTTACCATAATTAGTAGATTATTCCTCCACATTTCTCTTTTCTCAAACTGTTTTGTCTTTGACATATGTAAATGAAAGTTCAATCATCCAGGCCAAAAGTACCTAAAAAGATTAAATCATGGACCAAAGTTTATTAATCTGAGACGTTTCTTTTTTCATCCAAGTAACTTCACCAGTCAAAACAAAAAATTAAGGAAGAGAGTCAGAGAGTCTTTGGAATGTATTGAATGAATGAATGTATAAATTAATTAATTATTTAATCAATTAATTCTTTGTTGGCCAAGTGTGGTTGGACACACAAGGAATTTGTCTTGGTGCAAATGCTCTCAGTGCACATAAAAGAAAAGATACATTCATTAAGAATCATAAGGTGCAACACTCAATAATAGTCATAAGGTACAATAAACAATCAAATCATACTAGGAAACAGTCAAGAATTGTACGGATACAAGCGACAAAGTAACAATCACAATCACAAGTAGAAGGGGATGGATGTTAAGGAGTGATGAGAAGATTAATAGTAATAGTAATGCAGACTTAGTAAATGGTTGGACAGTGTTGAGGGAATTATTTGTTTTGCAGAGTGATGACTTTTGGGAAAAAACTGTCCTTGTGTCTAGTTGTTCTGGTGTGCAGGGCTCTACAGCGTAGTTTTGAGGGTAGGAGTTGAAACAGTTTATGTCTGGGATGTGAGGGGTCTGTAAGTATTTTCACAACTCTTACCATAACAGCAGCAGGAGTTTTTTTTTCTCCCAAAATATAGTGCAATATGTAAATGAAGACTCAATCATCCAAAAAGGTTAAATCATGGCACCTGGATCAAGGTTTGTTAATCTGAGATGTTTTGTTACTCATCACTCAAAATAAAAAAGAAATCAGTTTTCTTTGACATATCTGTAAAACTTACATACAATACGTAATCCTTGATTTGCAACAGTTCACTTAATGACCATTCAAAGTTACAACGGCCCCAGAAAAAAATGACTGATTACCAGTTTTCAGACTTATGACTGTTGCAGCATCCCCATGGTCAGGGGATGAAAATGCAGATATTTTGGCAGCTGGCTCACATTTGTGATGGTTGCAATGTCCCAGGGTCACATGATCCCTTTTTGTGACCTTCTGACAAGCAGAATCAATGGGGAAATCAGATTCATTGAATAACTGTATTATAAAGTTAATATCTGCAGTGATTCACTTAATCAAAGTGGCAAAAAAAGTCGTAAAATGGGGCAAAACTCACTTAAAGAAGAAGACAGAGGAAGGAGAAGAAGAAGAGGAAGAAGAGGAGAAGGAAGAGGAGGAAAGGAGGAAGAATGAAGAGGAGGAGGAGGAAGAGGAGAAGGAGAGGACAAGGAGGAGGAGAGGAAGAGAAGGAGGAGGAGAGGAGGAAGGAGGAAGAGGAAGAGGAGGAGGAGAAGAAGAGGGGGAGGAGGAGGAGGAAGAGAAGGAGAGGATAGAAGGAGGAGGAGGAGGAGAAGAAAAAGAGGAAGAAGAAGAGGAAGGAGGAAGAGGTGGTGAAATTTTTGGGATGGGTAGATTTCTAGAAGTATGCCTTGTTCCACCCTGACCCCATCCCTGTTCTGAGGATTTTACTAGGTTAGTTGCTTCCATTATTTCTCATGCACTACCAAATGTCTGCAAATACTCATTTTCTACAGAGGCTACAATTTTACGGGAGGGGAGGTCTTTGGCCCTTTCCTTCACCCCCTCCAAGTTCATCAATGAAGGGAAAGGACTGGGGAACAAACTCCTCCATTTACAAAAGCCTGGAAGTAGCGGCAGGCAAGGGTGGGTGTCACTTTCTTTGCACATGTGTGTCTTTTATTAATTAATAAGGAAAAGTGGCGCATCCAAGTGGGCTAACAGTTTGAATCTGAATGCAAACATCTTGGAGCATCTGTTGCCATAATTTGGCTGGATTAACGGTCTGGTTTCCCAAACCATCTGCTCTTCCCGAAGACTGCAGTCAATTCCCTGGCAACTTTAAATTTCGGCTAGAGTTCGTTCCAAGGAAATCTGCAGGAAAAATAGTCAGAAGCCTTTCACAAGAAGCTCTGTCTCTTCCCATGGCTTCCAGATTGCAAAATCAGTGAAGAAAAAAGCCCAAAAATTGGAAATTATTCTTTGCATGGCAAACTCTGGCATCTTCAGGAACATAGAACATATAATAACAGAGACTGAAGGGACCTTAGAGCAGGGGTGGCCTGTGGGGATTCACAGGGGTTTGGGAGAGCCCTTAGCTAAGATACTGCGCAGTTCAGAGACACCCCCCCACCAAATTTCACTCTTGGCTGGCCCCACCCACCCCACCATGCCCCTCCCAGAAGTCCCCACATGGCCCATTTTGGGGTAGTATGTGGAGCAGTGCTGGTATTCAGCCGGTTCACACCGGATCATGAGAACCGGTAGCAAGAATTTGGCGTAGGTTGCCGAACTGGTTGTAAGTTCTGGCTGGCCATACCCCCAAACCGGTCATCCAGTTACTGCTGGCTCCCTTGCCCTGCCCACCCAATGCTCGCTCACCCCGCCCACCTGACACTGGCCCTTTAAGGTATTTCTTTCTTTTTTTTTCCCTTCCCAACAATCAGCTGTTCATACAATCAGCTGTGTTGTGATTCCCCTTGCTGAGGCCCAGGAAGGCAAAAAAATGGAGGGACGGACTCAGCCCCCCCCCTCCACTTTTTGCCTTCCTGAGCCTCAAAGGAACCTCCTGGAAGTAAAAACTCCTCCCCAGAGGCTCTTCTGAGGCCAGGAAGACCCCAAAATGGAGCATGGAGGGGTGCTGCATGCCCCTCCCATGTTCTGTTTGTTTTTCTTCCTGAACCTCAGAGGAGCCTTCTAGGAGCAAAAATGCCCCTCCAGAGGCTCTTCTGAGGCCCAAAACAGGTGGAGGGAGAACTGCAAAAAAGCAACAACCCAAAAAAGCCACGCCCACCCATGGCCACACCCACAAAGCCACGCCCACAAAGCTACACCCACAGAACCGGTAGTAAATAATTTTTTTTGAATCCCATCACTGGCGTGGAGGCTCAGGGAGGGTGAAAAATGGGCCTCCCAGAAGTTTGGGACCTATTTCTGGCTTCCAGAGAGCCTCCGGAGCCCGGGGAGGCCATTTTCACCCTCCTGGAGGCTCGAGGAAAGCCTCCGGAGCCTGGGGAGGACAAAATTTAGCAAAGGTTCTCTGCCTGGTTGCTGGGTGGATGTGGACCACAGACCAGGCAGAGAACCTTTGCTAAATTTTTTGAAGCCCACCCCTTAGAGGTTTTTTAGTCCAACCTCCTGCTCAATCAAGAGACCCTCTACCATTTCAGACAAATGGCTGTCCAGTCTCTTCTTAAAAGCCTCCAGTGATGAAGCTCCCACAACTTCTGAAGGCAACTCCTGTTCCACTGGTTGATTGTTCTCATGGTTAGAAAATTTCTCCTTGATTCCAGGTTGCCTCTCTCCTGGATGAGTTTCCATCGGTTGTTTCTTTTCTTGCCTTTTTGGTGCTTTGGAAAATAAGTTGATCCCCTTCTCCTTGTGACAGCCCCTCAAATATTCAAATATTGCTGTCATGTCACCCCCTAGTCTTTCTTTTATCTAGACTGGCCAAACCTAATTCTTGCAATCATTCTTCCTTTTACTCAGGTGGGAAAACTCTTCTGGGAATAGAAGAGCAGTCGACACTCTCTGCGTGTTTTATTTATTTATGCCTCTAATTTATAAGTCTGCCCATTTCAACAAGTGGGCAGCAATTGGAATTAAAATGAAATAAAAATAGTTGTAGACTTTATAAAAGTTAAACTAGAAGCATTTACCTGCAATCACTAATATGAACTGACTTTCGATATCATGGAGAAACTGTTAGTATGGTGATCCCAAGTGGTCAAAATTAAATTTGTTGTTTAAAACTCTGGTATGTATCATCTGAATTTCTTTCTCTATCTATCTATCCATCTTTCCCTCTATCTCTCTCTGTTTCTATCTATCTATCTGTCATCTATCTATCTATCTATCTATCTATCTATCTATCTATCTATCTCTACCCAATCTATTTCTATATGCTCTCCATCTGTATTTTTGTATCTCTATCATCTAATCTATCTATTTCTATCTCTTCTTATCTCTTCTATCTATCTTCTATCATCTAATCCATATCTATCTTCTATCACTATTCTCCTTATCTATCTCTTCTATGTAGCTTTCTTCCATATCTATCATCTAGCTACCTGTCTATCTATCTCTATCTCTTCCTTTCTATCTTCTCTCTATTTTCCTTCTATCCCCTAATTTATCTATCTTCTATCTTTCTTTCGTCTATCTCTGCTATCTAATCTATCTTTCATCTATTTATCATCCATCTATTATCTTGCATCTGTGTGTCTCTGTGTGTGTGTATTTCTGCTTTCCCTTGCCCCCTCCCCTTTCTCCTCATTCAGATATGTTTGTTTCTTAAAGAAATTAAGAAGAAAAAAAGAGTTTCAGTTTATATTTCTGGAAAAGCTTGGTACCCTGCTAGCTTTTGGTTTGTTTGCTTTTTTTAAACCAAGGTTGTCTTTCACCTCTGTTCTTAATTCCCCTCCACCTCGCTCATCTAGATTATCAGCCCAGATTCCACCAGAGATTTGCAATCCCTTTGTGTTATTTAAGAGCATTTTCTTGTACAAAATTAGGCCATAGAAATGGGAGGGGAAGACAAAGGTTGCATTGATTTAATAATTAGCAATTATGGCTATTGCAGTTTTAAGTGCGTTTTTCCACAATGCGTAAACCCATGAGAGCCTTCTAAGCAGTGGTTAGAGACTGCTAAAATGTGACGCTAAAATTTCATAGGAACACCAGGACCAGGGAAGCGTGTCCTTCCCTAAGTCATGGATGAAAAGACGTCTAACCGTTCATGAGAGAGGCACAAACTGAGGGCTTAGGGCTGCTGGGCCTCCACCGCAAAACTCATCCAGTTTCCAAGTTGTGAATATTAATGTGGCAGAAGGAGAAGAAATGAAATACAACCTTCTCTCTTCAATTCAATTCTATTCTATTCTATTCTATTCTATTCTATTCTATTTCTATTTCTATTCTATTTCTATTCTATTTCAATTTCTATTATTTTTCTCTTCTCTTCTCTTTCTCCTCTTTCTCCTCCTGTTCTGTTCTATTCTATTCTATTTTATTCTATTCTATTCTATTTATTCTATTCTACTCTGTTCCATTCCATTCTATTCTATTCTATTCCATTCCATATTTTCTATTCTATTCTACTCTATTCCATTCCATTCTATTACATTCATCTCTATTCATTTCTGTTCTATTCTATTCCATTCTATTCTAGTCTATTCTATTTTGTTCTATTTCATTCCATTCCATTCCATTCCATTCATTTGTATTCATTTCTATTCTATTCTATTCCATTCCATTCCATTCCATTCCATTCCGTTCCGTTCCGTTCCGTTCCATTCCATTCATTTCTATTCATTTCTGTTAAGGCTAGGTCACACTGGCCGACGGATGCAAAACATATGTAAAAAGGACAAAGCGGATGAGCAAATTTTGCATCCGTTGTTATCTGCTCTCAAAAGTGCCCCAAATTTGCATAAACAGAGCGGACAACAATGGAAAGGAACGGACATGGGGAGAATGTAGCGGGGATGTAAAGCGGACGTTTGTAGGAAGCCTAGAGGATGAAAGCGGATGGAAGCGGATGAAACATCTGCAGGGCTTCCAGGGGAGAACAGCGAAGTGGATGCGTAGCGGAAGGAACGGATGCGTAGCGGATGCATAGCAGATGACACAGATGCATCACGGACGCCTATAGGATGCATAGTGGATGCATAGCGGATGCAAAGCATTCACTGCGCATGCGGGGAGGATGAATTGCGGAAGCTCCATGGATATAAAAGGATGCAGCTCGCAAGCAGGTCACCATTCAGAGGAAAGACCTGCTGCCAGAGACATCTTGAGAGAACACCATGGGGAAGAAGAGGAAGCCTGTGCCTACTCCTGCCAGCCCTGGCAAGAAGGACAGAACCACCATCCCAACCCCTGGCACTGACTATGAAGCTGCTGGTGCTGCTGCTGGTGCTGCTGGTGCTCCTGGTGTTGCTGCTGCTGGTGCTGCTGCTGGTGTTGCTGGTGCTGCTGGTGCTTCTCCTGCTGGTGGTGGTGCTTCTCCTGCTGCTGCTGGTGCTTCTTCTTCTGCTGCTGCTGTGGTGGACCAGCCCCAAGGCCCTCAAAGCCCTGCTGCTGAAGGCCCTGAAGGCCCTGCCAGAGGGAGGAAGAGGCAAGGGAAGGAGAAGGGAGAGAGGAAACAGTACTCCATTTCTGAAGACCATGAGCAGGAGGTGCTGGAATGGCTGAGGGAGAACAAGTACCTGTAGAGAAAGGGCCACAGACTCTATCGCAACACCAAGTGGAAGCAGGCAGCGTGGAGACAGAAGGCGGAGAGTCTGGGCTACACTTCAGATGTCCTCCTGGGGTGGTGGAAGCATATGCACACCTGGTATGGCAAGCTGCACCTGAATAGATCCGGGCAGGCCGCTGTCAAGCTCACTGACC
This sequence comes from Laticauda colubrina, assembly GCA_015471245.1. Taxonomy (NCBI): domain Eukaryota; kingdom Metazoa; phylum Chordata; class Lepidosauria; order Squamata; family Elapidae; genus Laticauda; species Laticauda colubrina. The sequence goes on from BLBF01000010.1 coordinate 4,022,622, forward strand.
GGGAGACCTATGTCATGGCCAGGTGCAGCTTCCTGGAGGGTGAGATCCACCACCGAGGAGCAGCCCCTCGGTCAACCCTCTCCCTCAGACAGCCCACAGAGAGCCACTCCTCTTCCAGCCAGGAAACAGCTACCGTGTCCAGGCAGGTGTCTTTGGAGGGCCCCACGACAGGGACCCCCCCCGACAGCTGCACTCCCCATGCCAGAGGACGTGGAAGATCCCCTGTCTCAGATGGAGCAAGAAGAGGCAGCCCCCAGAGACCAACCCACACCCACCCCTAGCTCCACCTCCACAGAAAGCAGGCAGAGAGGCAGACCGGAGGGACAGAGCCACACTGTCCTCTTGGAGATCAGGGACACAGTCAAAGCCAGCACAGATCTCCTTTCCCAGCTGGTCCACTTTGACATACCATCCTCCAACCGCAAGCCCTTCATCACATACATGAGCCAGACCCTCATGGACATGCCCGAGGCCCAGTACCAGGTGATGAAGGAGAAAATCACAGCACTGCTGCACCACCCTCCAGGCGCAGCTGAATCTGCTCCGACCCAGTCCAGGACTGCTCCTCCACCCCAGCCGATGTCACAGCCCTTCCACAGATTTCAGCAGTCCCTCGCCTACCAAGCCTACCACTACCAAGACTTCCCACAGCAGAGGCAGCCCTTCCCAGTCCACACCCAGGTTCCTCGGATGCCACAGATGCCACAGACGCCTCAGCTGACCCAGCTGCAGACCAGACAGCTCCACTACACTCCTCCTTCCTCCACCCCATAGCCAAGCCCTTCCTCAGAACATCTGTCATCAGTGTTGGGCCTCACATCCCAGGTCCTTGAGGAAGTGCCTCTCAACCTCACAGGACTGAGTCAGCTTTCTGAGAGCTTCCTGCACACACCATCTCCTGTTGTACTCTGGGGGCCAGGCACCCCAATGGCGCCTCAGACCAGCACTCCAGCAACAGCCACCTCCACAGTCCCTGGCCCCTTTACATCTGAGACCATGGGCATGCCTCAGAGTGACTGAAAAGAATGCCAGAGACTGAGTTGTTACCTGTTCACCTTATCTTTGCTTAAAGACACTTTACTTGGGTCATTTTGCTTTTTAATAAAGTCATACAGTTTGTTATTGATAAAGGTTATCTTTGCTTCACACACTTGGTTCATTTTTTTTTACTTAATAAAGTGTTGGGGAAAACTGAAAAAAGGGTTAAGCCTTTGCATGCTTGTGGGATTGGTAAGTATAGCTGTGGGATGGATAGCTGTGGGATGGGTAAGGATAGCTGTGGGATGGATAGCTGTGGGATGGGTAAGGATAGCTGTTGGATAAGGATAGTTGTGGGATAGATAAACCTCCAGTGCAAGCATAGTGAGACTGTATGGTCCACCTTCCCAGCTGCCACACATATGGCCCTTTATTATCAATAACAATTTATTCATTGATCCACACATTTCAACATAAACAAAACTCTTTATGAATGTCCTATTCATTGTAAGGCCACTCAACATACATGGCACAATCTCATCAGTGTGATGAGACAGGCTGAAGGAAGCATCCATTAAGCATCTATCATCCTGTCTTGCCACTCCACTGCTCCAGCTGGGGAGTTGCACCAGTGTTTCAGGAGGTTGCGCTGCTTCTTCCCTCCACGTGAAGCTCTGTTGGGGCCTTGCACATCCACAATGTCTATCAGGTTTAGTCCTTGCCTCCATTCCCCAGGCTCCATGTCCCCATTGCCTTGTTGACAGTCCACAAGCCTGTTCTGCAACATTGGGTAGTGGGTGCGCATGAGATTGTGCAGGATGCAGCAAACTTCCACGATGCTCCTCACGGTCTGTGGGCAATGCTGCATGGTGGTGAGAAGTACCTGGAACCTGTTGGCCAGGATGCCAAAGGCGTTCTCCACCACCCGTCTTGCCCTGGACAGCCTGTAGTTGAAGATCCTCTCTTCACGGGTGAGGTATCTTGAACTGTAGGGCTTCAGGAGGTAGGTTCTGAGGGAGAAGGCATCATCACCCATGATGAAGTAGGGCACATTTTGTGTGTCGTTGGGTAGGGGGTCTGGATCTGGGAAACCCATGATGAGGTTGCATTCCAGCCCACCCTTGAGGTCACTGGTGTTGTATGTCTGGGCATCTGAAGCTGACCCGTTGCCTGAAGCATCGATGTACATGAACCTGTAGTCAGAATCAACTATGGCAAATAGAATGATGCTGAAGAAGCCCTTGTAGTTGAAATAATTGGACCCTGAGTTGGCTGGAGCTTTGCGGGCCATGTGCTTCCCATCTATGGCTCCAACAGTGTGGAGAAAGTTCCACCTCTGATACCACACTTCTGCAAGTTTTCTCCAGCCTTCTTCAGTGGAGGGGCACTGGAGGAGCTCCTCCATGTATTCTTCGATGATGGCCTGCACCACTTCTCTGACCACAATGCTGATGGTGTGAGGCTTCGCTCTCCCGGAGGGCTCCCCACGAACTGCCGAATGGGTTTGAGGAAAGACACGACACGCGTTTTCTCCTCGGGGTGAGCGAGCCCCGAACTAGCTCAAGACAAGCTCTTTTATTGAGGTTTGGGTGGGTTACAAAATATCAGAAGGCAAGCATGTGATCCTGATTGACCATACTAAAACTGACACATTGGGTTGAATACACATATATGGCAACGATGTTTTGCAAACACAGTTGGGTGGGATGGATATCCATATTTGAGCTAGTTCGGGGCTCGCTTTTCTATGTGTAAAAAACAGTTTCTACATCATGTCCAGTATTTTTCGGACAGGCCCCTGTGGTCAGGGTTTCTGAGCAGTTTGCAACAGCAGATGTGGTCATATTTCCACAGAGCTTTTCTGTTGCAGAATGTCATATGCAGCGAGGTAGTTCGTGGTTGGAACAGGATATGGACAAACAATATAGCTATAGCTTATTCAAAAGATTATATGGCTAATGCAAGGCAAAATTATCTGATCATTGCAGTAATATTTCTCCACAATGGTGTTGTGTGGCACCCTCCAGGCATACTGCATGTTTCTGTACGTGGTCCCAGAGGCTAGGTGGCGCAGAGTCAGTGCCACCTTCAGTCCAGGGTCCAGGTTGGGATGGAAGTTGGTGCTCGGCTTGGTCAACCTGGGTCTCAGACGCTCCACAACTTCGTCAAACATGGCTGGTGGCATCCTCATGAAGTGTTGGAATGCACGAGTGTCTTCATTCCTCAGCTCCACCATCAGCTTGTCATACAGTCCAAACTCCGCTCTTCTCCCAATCCATCGTCGGTCCCACACAGTTCTTGGACATCTCCTTCTCTTTGCATAGAAAAGGTGAAACAGTCTGAAGAGGGCTTGGTTCTGGTGTTGAATGATGGCGGCTACCAAAAGGAGTGTGCGATGATCCATGGTGGAGATCAATGGATGATGTGGAAGAGCAAGAGCAAGGCTGAAGAGGTCTGCACACCACGGCTGCTGGACTGATAGTGAGATCCAGGTGATTTCCTCCCCCTTTTTATAGGAAATATCAGTTTTCTGCTAGGTGTCCTTCCACATACTCTAGACATCCTCCAGACATCCTAAATATCCGAGATACGTCCCATATACAAACGTTTTGTCCATTTTAATGCTTTATATATGAGATGCATCCGCTTACATCCTTTCTATGTCCGTACTACTAACGCTGTGTGGACCTTCCACGTACCTTTCGCTTCCTCCCTCTTTCCGCTGGAGCGGATGTGAGTTGTGCAGATGTCCAGAGGATGCCGAGAGGATACATCGGACGTGTAAGGGATGACAACGGACGTAGAACATTTGTTGCCCGTATGTGTCGCGGATGTAGATCGTACGCGGCAGAAAGTTCATCCGCTCAAAAAGTTTTGTGCAGCTCAAAACTTTTTGAGCAGATGAAATAGCAGTAGACGGATGTTTTACAGATAGAGCGTATGAAAGACGTACGCAGTGAGTACACAATGGATGCATCGCGTTTTCCAACGGATGGCAAGCTTTTTTGTCCGTTTTACATCCTTTTTGCATCTGTTGGTTCAGTGTGACATGGGCTTTATGTTCTGTTCTATTCTGTTCTATTATATTCTATTCCATTCCATTCCATTCATTTCTATTTATTTCTGTTCTGTTCTGTTCTGTTCTGTTCTATTCTATTCTATTCTATTCCATTCCATTCCATTCATTTCTATTTATTTCTGTTCTATTCTATTCTATTCTATTCCATTCATTTCTATTCATTTCTGTTCTGTTCTATTCTATTCTATTCTGGAATGGAATGGGGTGGAGTAGAGTAGAGTTGAGTAGAGTAGAACAGAACAGAACAGAACAGAACAGAACAGAACAGAATAGAATAGAATAGAACAGAACAGAACAGAATAGTTGGAAGGGACCTTAGAGGTCTTCTAGTTCAACCCCCCGCTCAGGCAGGAAACACTATACCATTTCAGACAAATGGTTGTCCAATCCCTTAAAAACCTCCAGTGGTTTTTTTTTTTTTTTTTGGTGGGGGGGGGGAATTATCAGAAAAACTTTTCAGGAGTTGCCTCTAAAACATGTCCACAAAATGCCTAAAATTGGTAATATGGTTTTGGGTTCATCCTTAACCAGGAAAGCACCTCAAATCAATTTTATAAAAAGTGTGTAAAAAAAAATCCTGATGTTTGGAGCACAAGTTCACTTGCCAGGTGTGCATACATACATATGACTTGGTGTCTGATCTGATCCTACTTATCCCAGAGAATTTCCTCTAAAACCTTTGGTTTGAAAAACCTATAAATATGAAGTAAGTTGGTGGCTTTTCTATCTCTAAGTCAATACTTTGCAGTAATCTTTCCCTAGAAGCTGTAGCTGAGGTTAGACATATATATATATAAACAAAGAAAAGGGCATTGTATAAAAACCAAACAGTGACTTTAAAAAAAAGAGGATGTGAAATGCAGCAGAAAGAATTATAATGTAACATTTTTATTTATTTTATTAAATTTATGGACTGCCCATCTTACCACAAGGTAACTCTGGGGGATGTTCAATTGTTTCAATCTTGGAAGAAATTACAAAAATTAGTTTTCTGGATTCCCGTTCCCATGTCGTAATTCAAAGAAACAACAAAAGAGAAAACACTTGAAGAAGATATGCCACATGGGAATTGATGGTTGGTAAAATTCAAACTCTCATTCATATAATCCAAGGGGGTAAACACTCCCTTCCCCCAATGTTCATTATTTTCAAAATAACAAATACAACATGGGAAGAAAATGTGTATGAAGCCAGGGCAGCTCTGCAACTGTTCTGGTTTGTGTTGAGTTTCAGAATTTCTCTCCAATTGTGTCAAAAGAAAGAGCCTCTCACTGGAAAGAGAGGGATTGAAAACTGATCTATGGACTACGAATTTCATTTTTCTTCCCTAGTTCAACGGTTAGCAAGATAGCTTTGCCCACTGTGTGCATACACACATTAGAGAGTGCACTGTCCATCCCATTCATCAGCCTGAATTTATTTTTGAGCTTGCTTGTGGACGTTCCTTAGTAAGACTTGATTCTCTGGATTTTACTTTCTGAACAAGTAAATGAACAAACTCCAATATCATGGAATAAGGCAGAGGAACAGAATAGAATAGACTTCTTTATTGGCCAAGTGTGATTGGACACCCAAGGAATTTGTCTTTGGTGCATAAGCGCTCAGCGTACATAAAGATATGTGATAAATCATGATCATAGTCATAAATGCATTCATCATGAATCATGAGATACAACACAGTGATAGTCATAGGATACTAAATAAGCAATCAACATAAATCATACTAGGAAACTAAAGAAAACAATATAAATCATAAAGATACAAGCAACAAAGTTACTGTTGTAAGTAGAATAGGAAATATGTAATAGGAAGGATGAGAAGAAGAAGAGTAATACAGTCTTAGTAAATAGTTTGACAGTGCTGTGGGAATTAGTTGTATAGTAGAGTGATGCCATGAGGGGGAAAAACTGTCCTTGTGTCTAGTTGTTCTGGTGTGCAATGCCCTGTAACCATGATGTCGAACCTATGGCATGAGTGCCATTGGTAACACACAGAGTCATCTCTCTGGTCATACAAGCCATCGCTCCAGCTCAGCTCCCCCGCACATGCACACACACTTCCTGCCAGCCAGCTGGTCTTCAGGTCTCTGCCACGCATGCGCTGCACACCAGTGGTGGGATTCAAAAAAATTTACTGCCAGTTCTGTGGGTGTGACTTGGTGGGCATGATGTGGCTTGGTGTGTGTGGCTTGTTGGGCATGGCAGGGGAAGGTTACTGCAAAATCCCCATTCCCTCCCTACCCCACTAACCTGCTTTCCAGCTCCGTTCTCCTGTGCAGGGCAACCAAAGAAGACCCAGCCGATCAGCTGGGACTCAATGGGAGGCAGAGAAGAGATGGGGGCAGGGCTAGTCAGAGGTGGGATTTGCGGGTGTCTCTGAACTACTCAGAATTTCTGCTACCGGTTCTTCAGAACCAGTCAGAATCAGCTGAATGCCACCTCTAGTGCACATGTGGGGGGCCTTGTGTGCATGTGTAGGGTGGGGCACACTAAGGGGGTCACACATGCATGTGCAGGAGTGTGGATGGGTAGTGCACTCATGCGGGGGCGCAGGGGACATGCACACATGTCACATTTTGAGGATGTGATGTGCTTTGGGCACTTGGTGCCGAAAAGGTTAGCCATCACTGCCCTATAATGTTGTTTTAACAGTAGAGGTTGAAACAATTTATGGGAAATTAATTTATGGGAGGAACAATTTATGGGAGAAGAATCAGGGGTGGGATTCTACCAGTTTGCACCTATTCGCTAGAACTGGTTGTTAACGTTCTAAGCAGTTTGGAGAACCGGTTGTTAGAAGAAATTACTGGTCTAATCCTGTAAGGAAGGCAGGAAGGAAACATTCTGGTGTTGCTTACAGAAACTGTCTCTCTGTTAACCCTGATTACATTCTTGGCAGGACTAGACTTCCTGTCTCTGGAACTTCTCTGGAGTTTTTTTCTCTCTCCTTTGCTGGTACTTTGCTTGTGTGGAGTGACCATTCAAAGTTACAATGGCACTGAAAAAAGTGACTTATGACTGTTTTTCACACTTATGACTGTTGCAGCATTCCCACAGTCACGAGAGGCCAGAGAAGGAGAGACATGCTTCGATGTAAATGATATTGAGTTGGCCATGCCCAGCCAATAACAGGATCACCAAGCCATGCCCACCACCAGCCACGCCCACAGAACCGGTTGTTAAAAAATTTGAATCCCACCCCTGAGAAGAATATTGACAACAATCTGGATCAGTTACTGGGACCAGAGGGGTTTTTTTTCCGAGCTTTCGGACTTGTGCTACCTCCAGGGAATTTCTTTGTGTGCTGTGGGCTGTTCTCTGTGTGGTTAATTGATATGGTGTCTGTTTTTAGTTGTAGATTAGGGTGTTGATAGCTGGCTGTTAAGTCACACAACAGCCACCATATAAATACCACATGCTGGATGGGCAGAGAAGAGCAAGGAAGATGACTAAATGCCTGGACACTAAAATGTATGAAGAACAGTTGTAGGATTTGGGTTCCATAGACGGTGAACAGAAATATTTTTTAAAAAATCCTAGACACAAATAATGCAGATTCTTGTCATCACCTCAATCTAATTTCTTCCATCTAATCTATTTGTATTTGTTTGGGAAAGACAACATGGACACATGGAATTAAAACCAAAATCTGAGTATGACTTTACATCACACTTTGTGCAAATGGAGCCCAGAGATTGAAGGTTAGTGAGAAACTAACATGTCTTGGCTATGGTGTGTGAACTAGGCCATCCTGATAAGCCAGAATAAAGTTTGCTTGCTTGACTATTACCTAGTCTGAACTCACAGCAGCAGTCTTTTTAATAATCAGATTTAGAGTTATGGGTGCTACAAAAAGCCAGCCATTTATTCTTTCAATATCTCCATATATAATATAGGTGGTACTCGACTTATGACCAGTCGCTTAGTGATGGTTCAAAGTTATAACTGACCTACTGGAGGGCTTCTTATGACCCTGGATTTAAAGTTCCAACAGTATCCGCCTCCCACATGACCAAGTCACTTGACTTCAGGCACTTGGCAACTGCACCGAAAGCATCCCAGTGCCACATGACTGAGCCTTACCATGGCGCAGTCCAAAAACATACCAAAAACATCACTTATTTCCGGTTTTGAGCTAAATCACACCTATAGCAAACCATTGGCTTGCTTAACAACTACAGCATTCTCTTAACGACTACTGGAAAAAAAATGGTTGTATGATCGGGTTGGTTATCTAAGACAGAGGATGCCAACCTTTTGGATTTCAGGGACCACTATTAAACACATAATTTTAAATCCTGAGGACCCAGAGACCCTGGGAAAAATCCCAAAAAAAGTCTGCAGGAAAATTCCCCACCCCATTTTCCTACCGATCGATCACTCTTTATTTGAGATCGCAGGATACCATCTCCAGCTCCATTCCCAGGAGGAAAGAAAGAGAGACTTTTGGCTTCATGAAAGGAAAGCAGCAGAAGCTGCAGAAGTCTTTCTTTCTCTCCCCCAAACTCCACCAGAAATGAGTCTTTGTGAGACTTGTGCCAGCGCAGCCTCTTAGAGCAGGAGGCCTTGCAAGGTCCCAAAGACTCATTTCTGGTGGAGTTTGGGAGAGAGAAAGAAAGACTTTTGCTGTTTTCCTTGCATTCAGCCAAAAGCAGAAGAAGGAAGAAGCAGAAAGAAGCAGCCCAGTGGCCAGGCCAGGCACTAGGGTGAATGGGGCAAGTTCCCCCACCGCCCTTTCCCCCCTCATGTTGTTCACAATGCAAGGGACACAAACCTTGTATTCCCACACAACCTGGATTAATTGCTTTGGGGGGGTGCTTTGGGGGTGACATTTCTCTGCGGACCACCAAAATTTTCTCACAGACCACCAGTGGTCCCCAGCCCATTGGTTGGCGACCACTGATCTAGAGGGGAATACAAATCTGCAATGAACTCAGTTCTTTTTAGGTGTACCACACATTTGATGGTTGTGTACAAAGGCTGCAACTCTGACTTTTTCGGTCCCCCCAAGGACACCTCTGTACACATAACCGTATTCACACAATTACAGGTAATCCTCGCCTTATAACAGCTCATTGAATAACAATTCAAAGTTACAATGGCACCAAAAAAATTGACTTACGACTGTTTTTCACACTTACGACCGTTGTAGCGACCCCATGGTCATGTGATCAAAATCCAAGTGCCACTGGCTGGATTCATATTTATGAATAGATTAACATTAGAGATTAAAGAAATTACATGATATGGGACTTATTTTATAAATGGCTAGAAAATAAAAGTAATTAAAAGGGATTAGGCATATTTATAAAGCAATAAGAAAAACTAGTGTCATAGACATACTGAATAGGACTTATATTATATATATGAGTATGTGGTTATTATTATATTGCTATACTGTTAAGAAGAACATTATTCGTAATTGTTAAGCATATGAAATATGTACCTAATCGACACACGGTTGAAATGGAATAGATTTATTGTATGTTAAAAAAAAATAATTAACTGCTTTGATTCACTTAACTCAGGCAAGAAAGGATGCAGAATGGGGCAAAAATTCACACAACAACTGTCTCGCTTAACGACTGACATTTTGGGCTCAGATGTGGTCGTATGTCAAGGTAACCGATCTTGCTTGAAGGTGCCAAAAGATGCATACCAAGAAGGTGATACGTTATCAATACTGGATGCTCAACCAAGTAAGGCAAATCCCACATTTAATTGGCTTTTTTTTTTTTTTATAATCCAAAAGCCAATGCTTAAAACAAGCCCATGTATATCGACGTATTTAAAAATGCTTCTAACAGTGGATAAAAACCAGCCGCGAAGCAGTTAAGCTATTGGCAACAAGCGTTTCCTAATAAACACCCAGCTAATTCCATACGAAAAGCACTAATTAGAAAAGCAATAATAATCGGTGTAATTGCTCTAAATTACCCTCCAAACAGCGAAATGTGTTTGGGTACAAAAACACAGCTGCTTCTGCCGGGGCCTTAACGCAGCCACCGCTGAACCAAAGTCAGCTTCATTTTTCACGACTGCCCTCTAGAGTCGCATGGGGAAAAAAACATGTGGCGGGTGTGAACTTTTTCACATTCTTACACACAAAAGTGCTCTTGAAGCTGTGATGCTTTTCTGGGCGACACCGTGAAGGGACAGAAAACGTGGCACACAGAAATGCACGGTACCATTTCGTAAGATCTAAAGACCCCAGAATATCTTTTCAACACCTGTATGGTAGCTATCGCTCACAATTTCACACAAGAAATGGCCACATTTGAAAAATTAGCCCCACTTGCATCTCTCTTCGTCTCTGGCCAAAGGAAGGAAGATATTTGCATGACTTCTTCTTTTTTTTTTTAATAATAATAATAATGAGGAGGAGGAGGAGGAGGGGGAAGAGGAGGAGGAGGAGGAAGAGGAAGAAGAAGAAGAAGAAGAAGAAGAAGAAGAAGAAGAAGAAGAAGAAGAAGAAGAAGAAGAAGAAGAAGAAGAAGAAGAAGAAGAAGA
>BLBF01000010.1:4033287-4060318 GCA_015471245.1 Laticauda colubrina
AGGGGGAGGAAGAACAAGAAGAAGAGGAGGAAGGGAGGAGGAGGAGGAGGAGGAGGAGGAGGAGGAACAAAAAGAAGAAGAGGAGGAGGAAGAAGAGGAAGGAGGGGGAGGAAGAACAAGAAGAAGAGGAGGAAGAAGAGGAAGGAGGAGGAGGAGGAGGACAAGGAAGAGGAGGAGGAAGAGGAGGAGGAGGAGGAGGAAAAAGAAGAAGAGGAGGAGGAGGAGGAGGAGGAGGAGGAGGAGGAGGAGGAGGGGGGGGGGGGGGAGGAGGAGGAGGAGGAGGAGGAGGAGGAGGAGGTCATCCAGAAGACTCAAAAGCTTGGAAGCTTTCAGTTCTGTCTGGAAGTACTTTGCTCTGGGAAGTGATTATTATTAAGATTAGCGTAACAATGAATAGAATTGTAGAATCTCAGGATTACAGTAAGGAAGGGGGGAAAATTCATTTTATTCAGGGGTTTCCAACCTTGGCAACTTTAAGCCTTGGTGGACTTCAACTTCCAGAATTCCCTAGACAGCGTGGGGAATTCTGGGCATTGAAGGCCACAAAGTCTTAAAGTTGCCAAGGTTGGACACCCTGTCCGATCTAATCCAATCCTCCATAATGTGCAGAGACTAACGTTTATCTGGTTTAGGCTGGTTTTTTTTATGACAGTTTAGCTGCTAAACCATGGTTAAGAAATGGGTGTCCAACCTCTTCCGAAAGGCCTCCAGAGATGGAGAACCACAACTTCCATGGGTCAAGCCATCCATTGATGTATACACTTTACCCTTAAAAAACTTTTCTTCATATTGAAATGAAATTCACCCCAAATAATTCAAAATAAGATGCTAGATGATTTAGTGAGGTGGTTCTGCTGTTATTACCATTCTTTTACCCAATATTTCTTCTTTTTGGTTTTGTTTTTTATAGTTTTTAATGTTTTTAAGAATACTAATAATTGTTTGCTATTTATTAACTGTTTTTTTAGTTTTCTGTTTGTTTTTATTTTTCTTGCATGTCACTCAGGGTTATTCGTTTTGTTATAGGTGCACAGCTATATAAATTTAACAAATAAATAAAATCAAATAAATTAACCCGAACTCTATAAAAATATAAGAATATTTATAAACATGACTAAGGAAAACAAAAAGCTGCTCTCAAGTATTGATGGTAATAAATGAGAATAAAGGAATAAGTACAGTTTATTCTGGACAGAAATTTATTACCTCATGTAGCTTTCCCCACTCAAGAAAGCTGAGTTAAACTACAATATCCGTAATTTCCCATCAGCATTTTGACTGACTATCCTGGCTTAGAATTCTGTCAGTTGTAGTCTGGCCAAACTCAAGACATGACGGAAAGAGTTCTCTTGGTCCTTTCAATTTACAGTTTGGCTTACACCATCTGTCCCCATCTGATACAGTCCAAGGAAGTGGCATTTGAAAGTTTGAACCTGCCTACACCCATTTTGTGAACGTGGGTTAATTTTAATGGTGTTTCATCTGTCCTTCAACCTGGCACCGATGATGTTACCTAGTTTGGTAATGAAATGTCTGCAAGAAAACAACCCAGCACAGAGAGCACCGAGGACTCCACAAAGCAAGGGATTCAGGTATTTTTGGAGGGAGAGAGTTCCGTGAGTGGAAATTGTATTTCAGTTCATTTCATTTATTTGTTTGTTTGTTTGTTTGTTTGTTTGTTTGTTTGTTTTGGCAATGTATGCAATCTTCTCCAGCAGGTCATCCCCTCTGCAGAGCGCTTCCTACAACTCTTCTTCCAAACGGTCCATTAGAAGGAGCTTGTCAGATGAAGCTGGGTGCTTGCCTTCAGAAATCATGGGTGCTCCATCACTGGAGGTTTTTAAGAAGAGACAGATAACAGATAATCAGAGTTGGAAGGCACCTTATAGATTATCTAGTCCGACCCCCCATCCAAGCAGGAGACCCTACACCATTTCTGACAAATGGCAATCCAATCTCTTCTTGAAAGTCTCAAGTGATGATGCTCCCAGAACTTCCGAGGGCAACTTCTGCTCCATTGGTTGATTGTTCTCACGGTCAGAAAATTCCTCCTTATTTCCAGGTTGAATCTCTCCTTGTTCAGTTTCCATCCATGATTCTTTATCTGGCCTTTGGGTGCTTCGGAAAACAGCTTGACCCCTTTTCTCCTCTCTGTGGCAGCCCCTCAACTATTGGAAGACTGCTATTGTATCTCCCCTGGTCCTTCTCTTCACTAGAGTAGCCAGGCCCAGTTCCTGTACCCTTCTTCATATGTTTTAGCTTCCAGTCCCCTCATCATCCTGGTTGCTCTTCTCTGCACTGTTTCTAGAGTCTCAACATCTTTTTTATAGTGTGGTGTCCAAAACTGGATGCAGAACTCTAGGTGTGGCCTTACTAAGGCTTTGTAGAGTGGTATTAGTACCTCACTTGATCTCAACTGAATCCCTCTGTTAATGCAACTTAGGATTGCATTAGCTTTTTTAGCTGCTGCTGCACAGTGCTGGCTCCTATTTAGCTGGTTGTCCACTGAGACTCGAAGATCCCTCTCCCAGTTCCTGCTATTGAGCCTGGTTTCACCCAGTCTATATGTGTCCTTTTGGTTTTTCTTGCCTAAGTGTAGGACTTTACATTGAATTTCATTTTATTAAATATGGACAGTCACTTGTCTGAGATGGTATAGGTTTTCCTGCTTGGGCAGGGGGCTGGACTAGAAGACCTCCAAGGTCCCTTCCAGCTCTATTCTATCCTAAAGATTCTAAGTTAAGTCAGCTCTGCTGCATTGACAGCTATATTTTCATCCATTACCCCTCCACCCTCCTGCCTGCAATCAGACCTCCTCGACACATATTAAATGCCTGCTTCTTTTCCTCTCCATCTCCCCTGTGCTTTGCCTTTTGTAAAAAAAAAGAGAGAGAGAGAGAGAAAGCCTCTTGTGTCTGGAGATCTTATTGTGTGCACTCTGAGTGAGTGGAAAATTTAATTTGAAGCTAATTAGCTTTGAAGTTGGTGAACATCCTCAAGTTACGGGGTTTCTCCTTTCCCTACCGGGGAGGAAGGACGTGGCTCACCTGTAGCCAACATTTGACAATGCCAGCATCACAGGGGAGATGACAAAGAGAGCGAAGTCTGGCTTTTGTCTTCGGCTGGAAGGTCGAAGGTAGCTTATGACATGATTCTAATTAATACTTTATTACCCGTAAATGGCCAGAGGTTCTCTTTTGTGAGCATTTAGCATTATTAGCTAAAGGTTTGGTTTGCATGCAAAAGATCCTTATCGTCACAATTAGCTTGTTCCCTTTTCTTCGGCTTTCAAGCGACATGGCCTTGGAGTTCTTACTCTTGAACTGCCTTGAAAAGGGAGCCACGATTTGTGTCAACGACATTTCGGTAGAAATCGAATCACTGACGGCCGGCTGCTCCAAGGTGCCTCGGTCATGGGGAGGTCACTGCTCGATGGCAACAGAGTTCAGAGCAAGCCCTGGGATTCAGCCAAAAGAGCAAGACAAAAGGACCCTCACCTGCCCCCCCCCCTCCACACACACACATGGGCTTCAGCAACCGGGCACCAACTGGTGCAATGATGGGATTGGCACAAAGTTAAAATCACTTGGAATTTCAGGTTTTCTCTCCAAGATTCTTTACTTATCTCAGTTAGGCAGAGAAGAGCAACCAAGATGATTAGGGGACTGGAGGATAAAAGATCAAAAGAACGGATGCTGGAATTGGGTATGTCTAGTCTGATGAAAAAAAGGACTAAAAGTGACATGATAGCAGTGTTTCCATATCTCAGGGGCTGCCACCAGGGGTGGCCTTCAAAAATGTTTGCAAAGGATTTTCTGCCTTGTTGCTGGGTAGGCATGGCCATGGTGGGCGTGGCCTAGTTGGTCTCCTGCACCATGGTGGGGGAGCATTTTTGCCCTCCCCAGACTCCGAAGGCTTTCCTCAAGCCTCCAGGAGGGCAAAAATGGCCTCCCTGGGCTCCAGAGGCTCTCTGGAAGCCAGAAATGGACCCCTTTCTGGCCTTCCCAAACTTCTAGGAGGCCCGTTTTTCACCCTACCTGAGCCTCTGCGCACACCTTGCACTTACCTGCATCCAAAACAGGCCACGTGAGGACTCCTTGGAGGGGCGGGGCCAGCCAGGAGTGGGATTTTGGAGGTTCTCCAAACTGCACAGACTCTAAGGTAGGGGCTCTCCCGAACCCCTGCGAACCCCCAACAGCCCACCCCTGGGTGCCACAAAAAAGAAGAGGGAGCCAAGCTATTCTCCAAAGCACCTGAAGGCAGGACAAGAAGCAAGGGATGGAAACCCATCAAGGAGAGAAGCAACATAGGACTAAGGAGAAATTTCCTGACAGTTAGAACAATTAATCAGTGGAACAATTTGCCTCCAGAAGTTGTGATTATTCCAACACTGGAGATTTTTTTAAGGAAAAAGTGCAAAGTCGTTTGTCTGAAATGATAGGTTTCCTGCCAAAGCAGAGAGTTGGACTAAGAAGACCTCTATCCCAAGGTCCCTTCCAACTCCTGTTATTAGGACATAGGATAATTATCCCATCAGTGTAAGAAAAATGAAGGCATTTTTTCTGGCCTGTAAGCCCATCCAGTGGGTTGAGTTGACACAATATTTAGTTTACTTCATTGTCACTGCATCTCGTGCAACGAAATTAAATACCATCTTCAGTGTACATTATGACAATGAAAATAAACACAAACACACGCCCTTCACATTTCATACATTGAATTGAAAACCCAGTGATATTGCATTAATATTGCACTATACAGTAGAATTCAACAGAGTTACTGCCCTGGGAAAGAAGCTGTTTTTCAGCCTATTTGTCCTTGTTTTTATTGTCCTGTACCGTCTGCCAAATGATAATAGTTCAAAAAAAAACCGGTGCCCAGGATGAGAGGGACCCAGGATTGAGAACGTTTTGAACTTTCTTAAGGCAGCGGGAGCTATAAAGCTCTTTCAAAGAGGGGGGAGAGCAACCAATGATCCTCTGGGCAATGACATTAACCCTCTGGAGTGCTGTCCTATCTGCCCTGGTGCAATTGGAAAACCAGAGATAGGTGCTGTTCTGTATGTAAAGTGGATGACTCCAAATCTACAAACCTGATTGGCTAATAAAAAGAACACTGGATTGGTTCACTAGGAACCAATCCAAAGAGCTGCCAAAAAGGCGGCAAATCCAAATAACTGCCATTGGCTGCAAGCAGGCAAGCCAGCCTGTATAAAAGGCTGGCCCCGGCTTCAGCCAGGTGTTCCGTTTTACTGACTAGTTATAATAAAAGTATTTGTTGTTGGAACCCGGTCTACCTCGTGTGTTTTCCGAACAAAACACTGGCGACGAAGGTGGAATCGTCCTGAACAGAGAAACCTGCACGCGGTGATAAGATGTCTGGAAACAACGCACCACCCGCACCCTTCAATCCCAACGAAGAGGATTGGGATTCCTATGCTGATCGCTTCCAAATGTACTTGGAGAGCAATGAAATGGAAGGCATTTCCGAGCAACGCAAGAGAGCCGTGTTCCTGACGCACTGCGGGCCAACAGTGTTTAAAATGGCAAAAGCCCTCGCGAAGCCCCGGGACGTTAAACAATTAACGTGGACAGAATTGCAGAGACTCCTCAAAGCACACTACGCTCCGATGGTGTCTAACTTAATAAAGCGACACAAATTTTACCGCAGAGACCAGAGAGAGGGAGAAACCGTCGCCGATTTCATCGCTGCCCTCAGACAAATAGGGGGTGAGTGTGAATTCTTAAACATAGACGAGGCAATGAGAGATCGCGTGGTGTTAGGCCTGAGAGACTCGACCGCACAGAGTAAAATGCTCAACAAGCCCAACATCACCGTTACCGAAGCCATCGCGGAAGCTACAGCCGCTGAAGCCGCGAAAAAATCTGCAGTAGCCCTTAAAAAGATGAACACACACAGCGATGAAACACCAGCCAAAGATAGAAAGCATCCTGCCACCACGACCCACTACGAAGAGTCGGGCGAAACAAATGAATCGAGCGAAGAGGACGACGAGGTCCACCGCTTGCTCACGAACAAAAAAGAGCGCGAAAGGAGAAATTGGCGGGAATGCGCTGGCTGCGGAGGAAACCATCCACGAGCCGAATGCAGATTTCTCGATGCCATCTGCCGACATTGCAAAAAACGAGGGCACATCGAAAAGGTCTGCAGAAACAAAAAATTCTACAGCCCAACGAGACACAGAAATTCCCCAATACAAGCCGAGCCTAAACGAGCCGAAAGAAAATGGCAACAAGAGAAGCGAGCCAATACACACCAAACTGTCATTATTCAGAGCTCCCAGACGGAAAGTGGGAGAAAAATTAAAATCATCGTGGAAATCGAGGGAAAACACTGCAAGATGGAAGTGGACTCGGGGTCCTTCCTCTCCATGGTATCGTGGGACACAATTAAACAGTTAGTCCCAGGTATCAAACCCAAAGAATTGAAGAAGCAGCACCTAACCCTCAAGGACTATCAGGGAAACCAAATCCCTGTGATTGGCATGGGACATTTCCGAGTCGCCTACAAAAATCACATCAAGGTGCTTCCACTGACCATAGTCAACCAAGACAGACCAAGCCTCCTGGGCATCGAGTGGTTCGCGCCATTGGGCATCGGGATGACCGGGGTCGATCGAGTGACTACAACCGGCTGGGAAGACGACCTCATCCGAGAATTCCAGGACGTTTTTGACGGCTCACTGGGCAAGTACCGGGGAAACCCCATTTCTTTCAATTTAAACCCCCAAATAGCCCCACGAAGAATAAAAGCCAGGCGAGTTCCTTTTGCACTAAAGGCAAAAATAGAGGAACAGCTGGACAAATTAGTAGCCCAAGGGGTGTTAGAACCTGTGGACCATGCCAAGTGGGAAACGCCTATCGTCACACCCATTAAACCTGACGGGTCCATCAGAATCTGTGGTGACTATAAGGCTACCCTGAACCACGCATTACAACCAAGCGCATACCCGGTGCCAGTAGTCCAGCATTTGCTTCATTCCCTGGGAAATGGCAAATTTTTCGCCAAACTCGACTTGGCACAAGCCTATCAACAACTCCCAGTGGACCCAGAAACAGCAGAAGCGCAGACTATAGTCACCCATAAGGGCGCATTCAAATGCCACCGGCTCCAATTTGGAGTAAGCGTGGCCCCTGGCGTCTTCCAGAGTCTGATGGAACGCCTTCTAAATGGCATACAAGGAGTCGTTCCCTATTTCGACGACGTCCTAATCTCGGCCAGAGATGAAACACAATTAAGGAACAGACTAAAAAAGGTTCTGACTAAGTTTAGGGAATCTGGCCTCAAGGTTAAAAGAGAAAAGTGCTGTTTAGTTAAGAACAGCGTCGAATTCCTGGGCTACTCAATAGACGGAGAGGGTATCCACCCCACAGATAAAAAAGTTAAGGCAATAAATGACGCTCCTGAACCAAGAAATAAAACAGAACTACAAGCGTTCTTAGGATTAATTAATTTTTATAACGTGTTCCTGCCAAACAAAGCCACTATAGCAGAACCGTTACACCGTCTGCTAGACAAAAAGGCAACTTGGACTTGGGGTTACAAAGAAAAAAAAGCCTTCCAAAATATTAAAAGATTGCTAACATCAACAAACGTTCTCATCCAATTTAGCGACACTCTGCCATTAACAGTGACCTGCGACGCTTCACCATATGGAGTAGGTGCCATCCTGAGCCACCAACTACCGGATGGCAGAGAAGCACCCGTCGCATATTATTCTAGGACTCTATCAAAAACCGAGCAGAATAACTCATGGGGCAAAAATTAAGATCTCACCTGGATAGGTTACACCCAAATTTTACCCCAGAAAACCCCCCTGACTCCTCTACACGGTTCAGACAATTCGAAACAGACGATTTGGTATACGCCAAAAACTTCACCGGGGACCCGGTATGGCTTCCAGGGCAAATTATCCAAATTACAGGCCCCAAATCCTACCGAGTAAAATTAGACGATGGCAGGGAATGGAAGCGGCACATAGACCAGCTTAGATCTCGAATTATAGAAAGAACCACAGACTTACAAACATTCACAAAAAAAACCGGCGAAATGCAAACCAAGGTGGGGGGGGAAAGGCGAGAAACAAATAAAGAACTGTTTAAAACTAAACCTAACATTCAATACGAACAAAAAGAGCCAATAAAAGATTCACCGTTTGAAGAGACTTGCGGAAAGAGACCATCAGAAGGGGCCAGCCAAGCCAGCTCGACCTGCCCCGAGGAAACGGGAGGGAGCGGCAAAACCGCCGGCCTAAGAAACTCAGGCGGCGGTAAAATGGCTGACTCACCCTTCCAGACGGTTCCAGGGAGAAGGACGGATGACACAGCAGCCCCTTCCGAACCGGTCGAAGTCTGCACTAAGAATGAACCGCGCAAGTCAAGTCGAGTCCGGAAAAGCCCCACCTACCTGCGAGACTACGTCACCACGTAGGACTGAACTAAGGGGGGAGGGGTGTTCTGTATGTAAAGTGGGTGACTCCAAATCTACAAACCTGATTGGCTAATAAAAAGAACACTGGATTGGTTCACTAGGAACCAATCCAAAGAGCTGCCAAAAAGGCGGCAAATCCAAATAACTGCCATTGGCTGCAAGCAGGCAAGCCAGCCTGTATAAAAGGCTGGCCCCGGCTTCAGCCAGGTGTTCCGTTTTACTGACTAGTTATAATAAAAGTATTTGTTGTTGGAACCCGGTCTACCTCGTGTGTTTTCCGAACAAAACAGGTGCAGTAAGTTAAGATACTCTCTATGGTGCAGCGGCAGGTGGTATGAATACCATAGGTGGTATTCAGCCAGTTCTGACCAGTTCTGGAGAGCCAGTAGCGAAAATTTTGAATAGTTCAGAGAACCGGTAAATACCACCCCTGACCAGCCCTGTCAACCCCATCTCTTCTCTACCTCCCAAGTCCAAGCTGATTGGATGGGTCTTCTTTGGTTGCCCTGCACAGGAGAACAGAGCTGGAAAGTAAGTCAGTGAGGTGGTGAGGGAACAGGGATTTTGTAGTATCTTTCCTCTGCCATGCTCACCAAGGCACGCCCACCAAACCATTTCAGGCCCACCAAGCCATACCCACAGAACCAGTCAGAAAAAAAATTGAATACCACCACTGGTCACCACCAACATCTTAAGCCACACACACACAACATCCTAAAGTAATTTAAGAGTAGTCAAGTTTGGGATTTTGTATGAAGGCATCTCTTAGGGCTTTCACAAACCTCATTAGGTACAGGGAATGAACCATTAATTGACTAATTTTCTTCAAGTCGATCTGTCATCAACTTGGTCATCCAAGATGTATCCATCATCACTGTAATGAAGTCCTTGCACTTTACTACTGATTGTCTAGTTCTCTTTCCTTCCACCTTCCCCAGCATTATAGATTTCTCAGAGAACTACAGAAGGCCTTCCTGTAATGTGTCAAAAAAAAAAAGGAAAGGAAACTTCAGCCTGGTCATTTGTCATTTATCTACCTGACAGTTTTTATTTAACCTGATTTTTTTTAATTTTTAATCAAATTAAATAAATGAATGGGATTTAAGTCCTTTTTATTTAATGGAAATTTAAATAAATGACTCACTTCCATCTCTTTTATTTGAAAAATGTCCTTGTGAATACTCAGTGAAGGAGAAGGAGTGGTGTAACTGAGTCAGAAGGGAAATATATGGGGCAAATCTCACTTAACAAATATTTCACTTAACAACATAGGTTTTGGGCTAATGGTGGTTCTAAGTTGAGGACTACCAGCAGTGGGGAGAGCTCATCTCCTTTTCAAGGCTGTGGAACCAGTGCTATTCAAAGATATTTCCATGGGTGTATAGCCAGCAGGACATCATGGAGCATTGTTTCTTCCCTGCTGAAATGGTACCTATTTATCTGCTTGCATTTGCATGCTTCCAAACTGCTAGGAGGGCAAGGAGCTGGGTGAAGACAGGTGCTCACCCTGTAGCACAATACTCAGGTTTTGAACCCAGGAGGCTGACCTTCCAGCCAACAAGCCCAGTGACTTAACCATTGAGCCATCTTGCTGCCCATCATGTCTTACCTGAGCTACTTCCAAATGTTATCTTGTTGTTCTAGACACTCATAATACATTTCAGCTGCTTTTGCTGTGTAGGCATTCCTACATTTTGTGTATGTGTGTGTGAGAGAGAGAGAGAGACAGAGAGAGAGAGAGAGAGAGAGAGAGAGAGACAGACAGACAGACAGACAGACAGACAGACAGACAGACAGAGACAGACAGACAGACAGAGGCAGAGACAGAGAGACAGAAAGAGACAGAGAGACAGACAGACAAACAGAGAAACAGATACAGATAATCAGAGTTGGAAGGGACCTTGTAGGTCATCTAGTCCAACCCTCTGCCCAAGAGGGAGACCCTACACCAGAGACAGAGACAGAGACAGACAAGAGAGACAAGCAGAGAGAGATCATTTTCCTTACTGTCTACGGCTCACTCAGGTCCCACATCTGAGCAAGTTAAAAAACGGCATCGATTCCAATTTTATGCTCTGTTTAAAACTGGTTCTACCCACTCAGGGAAAATACAGATTAAGGGGGTCTAATAAGATGTGGGGGAGATGTACAGGAAAAAAAATATCTCTCAAGTCTTTAGGGTAATAGATCTTACGATAGGTGACACTTCCTGTGGGAATCGTTTTGTGAGAGAATCCACAACGTATTTGCAAATGTTCATATGTGCCCGCTGCCCAAATGTTTGCTTTGTGTGTTGGTATAAGATCAAGGTATTCTTTTTTGTGTGTATTTGTGTGTAAAGGGAGGGTGTGTTTTTTTTAAGTCTTAGTGCTGTGGAATTTAAGATTAAAAATCCAGAACTATGAAGTGTAGTAAATCAAAAATAGAAGTCTAATCTATTTGGCTATCATCTTTGCTTTGCTAAGGACTCTGGCATCCCTCCACAGCCTTAAATATAAATTAGTATATATATTCTAGGAAACAATCATCTTGAAACAGAATCCTGCCATTTTTATTTCCTTTATCAGCAACTCTATAAATGTAGGGCTTGATATGATAATGCCATTTGTAAGATTATAATATTATATCAATCGTGTTAAAAGGAGCACCTTGGTTCATATGTTCCATATTTCTAGCTTTCATTCTCTTTCTTGTTTCCTTTTTCTGGATTTGCTTTATTAAAAAAACAGAAAAAATTGTAAAAGATCGAGGCCAGGAAAGCCAATGCTACAAGTCCAGAGCTGACAAGAAAAACATTTCCAAGAATTGAGCACCACCCAGTGTTAGAACTTCAAATATCATTGGGCCGGGGGAAAGAAATTGTCTTCTCAAAGATCAGAGGATTCTTTCATTTGGCCCAAGACTGCCAATGTTGGCTATTAGTACTTTTCAAGATCTGATGCACCTTTGTATATATAATAGAATAGAATTCTTTATTGGCCAAGTGTGATTGGACCCACAAGGAATTTGTCTTGGTGCAAATGCTTTCAGTGTACATAAAAGGAAAGAGACATTCGTCAAGAGTCAAGTATCATCAGTTACAACACTTAATGACAGTCATAGACTACAGATAAGCAATCAGATCATACTAGGAAACAGTCAGTATAAATCAGAAGGATACAAGCGACAAAGTTACAGGCATACAGTCACAAGCGGGAGGGGATGGGTGATAAGGTGTGATGAGAAGATTAACAGCAATAGTAGTGTACACTTTGTAAATAATTGAATAGTGTTGAGGAAATTATTTGTTTAGCAGAGTGATGGCGTTCGTGGAAAAACTGCCCTTGTGTCTAGTTGTTCTGGTGTGCAATGCTCTGTAGTGTTGTGTTGAGGGTAGGAGTTGAAACAGTTTATGTCCGGGATGTAAATATTTTCACAGCCCTCTTTTTGACTTGTGCAGTATCCAGGTCCTCCATGGATGGCAGGTTGGTAGTAATTGTTTTTTCTGCAGTCCTAATTATTCTCTGAAGTTTGTGTCTTGTCCTGTTGGGGTTGAACCATACCTTCCCCCTCTTAAGACAAGGCCACATGGATGAGATTTGAAAAAAAATACTGGTAGTTCTCAACTTACAACAGTTCATTTAGTGACCATTGAAAATTCCAACAGCACTGAAACAAGTGACTTATGACCCCTTTTCACATTTACAACTGTTGCACTGTAGCACATGATCAAAATTTCACTTGGCAACACTTGGCAATTGACTCATATTTATGATGGTTGCAGTGTCCTGGGGGTCACCTCTTGCGACTTTCTGATGAGGAAATTCACTTAACAACTGCGTCACTATCTTTAACAATTGCAGTGATTCACTTAACGACTGTGGCAAGAAAGGCCATAAAATGGGGCAAAACTCACTTAACAAATGTCTCGCTTACCAATGAAAATTTTGCACTTCGTTGCTGTCCTAAGTTGAAGGCTAGCTACATATTTTAGAACAGGGGTGTCAAATTTGTGGGCTGATGCGTCATGTGCTGGTCCCGCCCCTGTTCAGTTTAGTGAAGGGGGAAAAAGTCCCGATACATCATGTGATGCCACCATGATGATGTGAGTTTGACATCTCTGTTTAGGACAGGGATTGCTAACCTTTTGGATCTCAGGGACCACCAAACTCATAATTTTAAATCCTGCGCATCAGAGACCCTGGGAAAATCCCCAAAAAAGTCTGCAGGAAAATTCCCCACCCCATTTTCCTACCGATCGATCATTCTTTATTTGGGATCGCAGGATACTGTCTCCAGCTCCATTCTCAGGGGGAGAGAGAGAGACTTTTGGCTTCATAAAAGGAAAACAGCAGAAGCAGAAAAAGTATTTCTTTCTCTCTGGACTGCCTCTTCCGAATGGTGTAGGTCTCCTGCTTGGGGGGGTGTGGACTAGATGACCTACAAGGTCCCTTCCAACTTTGTTCATCCATTAATGTCCTAATTGCAACACTTTTAGACTTCACAAAGTCTAATCAGTAGCCTAAAAGTCCGATGAGAAGTCATTTTTAGTTTGAACACTTCTATAACCTGTGAACAGACATTTTTGAGAAATGAAATTACTTTGGAGTGCATTTGCAGGGCTCACAGGATATTCTTAGCAGCAATTTCCTGGAATTGCCAAATGTATAATAGAAATGTACCCACACTGTACAGCAGGGGTGTGCAATCTTGGCAACTTTAAGATTTGTAGACTTTAACTCTCAAAATTCTGGCAGCTTGAAGTCCACAAATCTTAAAGTTGCCAAGGTTGGATCCCCCTGCTGTATACTGTTACAAAAAAAAAAAAAAAGACACATATTTTTCCAATTTGGGGGTAAATAGATGAGTAGGTGGAGGAAATATAACCTTAGAAGCTCATAAGGAAGAAAAGTGCCGTAATTAGTAGAGAATAATTCAGTCATCTTGAGGGAAGTTATTTTGTAGGCCATTAAATTAGCAACGGCAATTTCTGTGGCTCGAATGCTATATTTTCCCTGTGCCCTGGAGGTACAGTCGAAGAGGCCGGGGTACTATTGTGTTGCTATAATTATTAAAAGAAAAGGCTAATTGCTTTTCTCAGGAAGGGAAAACAACACAATTAAGCAGGATGCCAGTTGTAACCCAACTATTGGGTTTCAATGCTTCGGATTGCTTCCATTTCTCCAGTTCGAGTCCAAGTCACTTCTGAGGCTCTGCTGCCATCATGTGGCGCCCTGATGTATAACAGCGAATAGTCCTTAATAGTGCAACATTCCAGGTCCTCTGTGCCCCTTTTTAAAGAGAATTCACGATTCCATTCAAGTTCACAAAACCGCAAATAGAGTGTAGTGTGCCTTAATGTGATGGTCTGATTCACACAACTACCAACCTTAATCTAGCATGACATACCAATCCAGCAAAGACGCCAGAAAAGAATAGAGGGGGAAAATACAATACGCCTTCAAGCAGTCACTGTAAAATACAGAATACAGAATATCAGAGTTGGAAGGGACTTTGGAGGTCTTCTAGTCCAACCCCCTGCTTGAGAAGGAGATTCTATGCCATTCTGGACAAATAGCTGTCCAATCTCTTCTTAAAAGCCTTCATTGATGGAGCACCCACAACTTCTAGGGGCAAGTCGTCCCACTGATTAATTGTTCTCACTGTCAGGAAATGTCTCTTTAATTCTAGGTTGGTTCTCTCCTTGATCAGTTTCCATCCATTGTTTCTTGTCCTGCTCTCAGGGGCTTTGGAGAATAGCTTGACACCCTCTTCTCTTTGATAGCCACCCAAACATTGGAACTGTTGGGAGAAAGGTCCATCTGGGTTCAGTTTCAAGTGGGGAAGAAAGACACTGGAAACATGGAGGATGTTTGGAAACCATCTTTGGAAAGATGGTTTAATGGTGGACAGGATCACATGCCTTGGAGCTTTTGGGTGAAGACAAAAAGGGAAGAGGTGCTGAGAGTCCCTGGGTTTTATATCCTCTCTGGCTTTGAACTTCTTGGGGTACAGGAAAAGTATCCTGATTGGTTGCTGTCAGAGGTCACAGCTAGCTTTGTAGGTTGTCTGTGTGCTAAGTTTGTTTGAAACTTGGTGGGTGGTGCAATGAAGGGTAATTAAATGGCTCTGCCTGAAGGAGGTAGATCTTTGTTATGTAGAATAGATTGGCCCAGGCCTTAATACCCATGAACAAAGGGGAGGGGGGCTGAGTTTCTGCCTTTCTGAGTTTCTACTTATTTTTTAGGGAAATATTCTACCTTTTTAGTATATCCTAAAATATTTCATTTTTCTAGGAGAGGGAAGGGTTCTAACTTCCAACAGAATACTCCTATCATGTCACCCCAGTCCTTCTGTTCGTTAGACACACCATTCATTGTAAGATTTCATCCTCTTTGTTGCTCTTCTCTGCACTCTTTCTAGGGTCTCAACATCTTTCTTCTGTCATGATGACCAGAACTGGATGCACAGTTCCATGAGGGGGTCCCACCAGCACATAATAAGTGGTACTACTACCTCTTTACATGATCTTGAAATTATCCCTCTGTATGCAACCTAGGACTGCATTGGCCTTTTCGGCAGCTGCAGCACACTGCTGCCTCATAGTTAAGTGGTGGTCCACTACATTAGGACTGTAAGCATATTTTTACAAAAGGAAACGGGATTTAATTCTGAAGTTCCAAAGGCCAGTCCCACTACTATTACCACAGTCATATGACTGTATGTCAGGCACTCAGCAATTATATCACATTTAGCACTGTTTAAAGTCTCCCACAACCATGTGACTGCATTTTACTTTTTTTTTTTTTTGCCAAAAAACTGGCATTTACTTCTGGGTTTCAGAAAACCTGTCCCACAGCTAACATCAGTTCCGATAAAGGAGGATATTTGTACAGTTGAAATGAGCTACATCAGCGAGCACTAGCGCTGATGATGTTACCTAGCTGGGTAATGAAATGTCTGCAAAAAACACAACCAAACTCAGAGAGCACCCAGGACCCTCAAGCATTCCTCTGTTTAATGACTGTCACATTAGCAAGCCACCATCGAGTCAAAATTCATATTAGTGGTCCTGATCAGGCAGGAAATGTAAGACTAAAATGTAAGAATAAATTTTTAAAAACCGTCCAATAATGTTTGTTAAGTCGCCCCATCCATCTTGAAGAGTTCTATGCTACCAAAGATGATAAAGTTGTGCCCATCCTCATATTTTTCATTTTGGCTCCGGCTTCCTCTGTTATCCAGCTGTCACCAAAGTGCTGACCATATTCAAAATTATCATCATCGCTGCCACCACTTCTGGCAGGAAACTTTTTCTAAGTCGACCAAGCCTGGTAGCAACCATAACTAGAGGGTACATTGAATTTAATGATTTGATGAGACATTCCATTGTTGGAGCATAGTTTATATTTAAAATAGTTCAAGAGTGATTAAAAAAAAGAGGAGAATGCATGGCATTTTCCTGGAAAATTCAGAAATATGAAGCATAATGCTGAGAATGCACCCCGTTTATTGCAAGATTTTTGGGTGCCTGCTTTACAAGAAAGATGGACCTCCAACAATGGGAAAGCAAACATTCTTACATAGGCCAAGGATGCCCAACCTTGGCAACTTTTAAGACATGTGGACTTCACCTCCCAGAATTCCCCTGCCAGACATGCTGACTTTGGAACCCTCAACCCATGCTGCCTGGGGAATTCTGGGAGTCGAAGTCCACACCTCTTAAAGTTGCCAAGGTTGGACACTCCTGTTATAAACGTTGAGGGTTCCAAGATCATAAATCCTAGACATCTGATTGGATGGCCAGATTGGGGCAGAGAGGTAGGTCCTTGTCAATATATCTGGGGTTACTTCTGTTATTAGGCAAAACATCCCTTTTAGAGCCCGTTGCTAAAGGAGATGGAACGTTGAGACAATGGCGGGTGTGTCCTTCATTGAGAATGGGATGTTGGGGTTCCTCACCTTGCGAGAAGGTTGCAATTCTCTCCTTGAGCTGTATTGTCAGCAGGTGAGGGGGCTCCTCTATGTATATCTATGGACTTTGACTGGGCCTGGAAGATCAGTTTGAGTTTGATAGGATTGGACAAAGAGATGACCTGGATTGGACCCTGCTCATGTCCCCCCACCCAAAAAAAACAGGGGAGAAGAGGGTTTAGGCTCCATTTTGTCTTATTTCTCTCCATCACAAACAAAACTTCACCCATGCACAACTTTAAGGTCTCATTACTGTTCAATGACCTGAATTTCAGGATAAAGATGAGGAGCAGAGCGCCAAGGTTACCAAAACAATAACTCTGTTGTTCTGCTGTTTCCCAAACTCTGTTCTATCTTGTCCCCGACGAACAATGCAAACAAGGTTTTTGTGGTATCGTTGCCAAGAACTCTCCATTCCCACCTTCTTGCCCAACATCAACAAACTCCTGTGATCTCGTCTCCTTTCTGCCTCCCATGATGTTTGTTTTGGCAACCTGCTCCAGCAGCTTCCCTGTATCTGCCCAGCCTTTCTCCAGAAAGTCTACCAACCAGCCTTATCTTTGGTCTTCTACGACAGAATTTCAAAACATTTTTTTCCTCTCTTGCCTCGCTCCGGCGCCATCCAAGTCACGCGTGACGCTTAGCGCCAAGGGCCTTGGATAACCGAGACACAACTCTGCCTTTGTTGACAAATGGCTTCTCCTAGAAGGTTTCCAAGCCTTCGCTTGGAGCCTCCTGTTATCTTCAGGTCTTTCTAGGCTAACAATGATAACATTGCATGGCAATCTTATCTCAGTGTTGAGTAGTAAACCTTTGGGAGCGTTCTTCAGAATATCTTCCTTTTGCTGTAGAGAGGAGGCATAGTAGTTATAATTGTTATAATTATTGAAGCTATGTGCTTTTGGGAGAAGTATAGAGATTTGGAATAAAAATACCAGAATGTACATTTACAGAATAAGAATGTTGGAAGGGACCTTGGAGGGCATCTAGTCCAACCCACTGCCCAAACAGAAGACCGTCCTATGCTGTTCTGGACAAATTCTTATTCTGTAAACATTCCCAGTGATGAAGCACCCACAATTTCTGGAGGTAAGTCATTACACCACTTAATTGTCTTCACTGTCAGGAAATTTCTCCTTAGTCTTAGGTTGGATCTCTCCTTGATAAATTTCCGCCTGTTTTGCCCTCAGGTGCTTTGTAGAATAGCTTGACTCCCTCTTCTTTGTGACAGCCCCTCAGATATTGGAAGACTGCTAACCCATCACTCTTAGTCCTTCTCTTCATTAGACTAAACATTTCCAGTACTGTACCTGCAACCTTTCATCATATGTTTTAGCCTCCAGTCTCCTAATTATTGCTGTTGCTCTTCTTTGCAATCTTTCTAGGGTATCTACATCTTTATTATATTGTGGTGATCAGAACTGGATGTAGTATTCCAAGTGTGAGCTCACTAATATGATATGAAGCAGTACTATCACTTCTCAGGATCTTGGCTCTATCCCTCTGTTGAGGCAGCCTAGGATTGTGTTGACTTTTTTGGCAGCTGCAGCACACGGCTGGCTCATACTTAAGTGGTGATGTATTAGGACAGGGGTCGGCAACCCGTGGCTCTGGAGCCATATTTGGCTCTTCCATCTCTCTGCTGCGGCTCCCTGGCTTCGTCAGTCAACTCCACAATTGATAGGGCTTTCGGTTAGGACAGGTAGAGGAATTGGACGCCACACTAGGAGGAGACTCTTTGGTGGGGGAATTGGACTTCCGGTCGACAGAGGAAAAAGGACGCCACATGAGGAGGAGACTCTGTGGTGGTGGAAACCGGACTTCCGGTCACTTCCAGAATTGAACAGGGGGGAGGGGCTTCCAGTTACAAACTTTGTGGCTCTTTGTTGCCATCCCCTGCACTAGGACATTTAGATCTCTCTTGCAGCTACTATTGTTGAGCCACGCACCATTGCTTTTGTATCTATGCATTTGGTTTTTCTCAAGCACAGGACCTTGTGAGTTAGGGCAAGGGTCCCCAACCCCCAGTCCATGGATCGGCACCAGGCCACAGTGTGCCACAAACTGGGACGCACAAACAAGCAAAGCCCCAATTGTGGGATGCAGGCAGCACAAGACACCACACCCCCATCTGGACCATGGAAAAAGGTTTCTCCATGGAACCAGACCCTGGTGCCCAAAAGATTGGGGGCCACTGCATTAGGGCACAGATCATTACGGGAACTCAGCCATTTGCTTTTCATCCATCAAATTTGAATCTGTTGAATCCTAGAGGTGCTTTAGCAGGTGGTGAAACCATCAGATTCATTTAGCTGGTCATGTACAGGGTGAAAGATTGGCTCAAGAGAAGATAAGCAACTAGAAGTCTCAGCAAGAGATCAGCCACTTTCCTTCTCTACCCAATGGTAGAACCAGCTCTTCAGAAGTAGTTAGTCCTCTAGTTACAACTGTTCATTTAGCAATCACTCAAACTAACAATGTCACTGAAAGAAGTGATTTACAACTGGTCCTCTCAACCAGGCTTCATAGCAGTAACTGTGAGAGGAATCTTGGAGTCTTAGTGAACAATCAGTTAAATAGGAGCCAGCAGTGTGCGGCAGCAGCCAAAAAAGCTAATACAATCCTAAATTGCATTAGCAGAGGAATATAATCAAGATCAAGGGAAGTACTAATACCACTCTATAAAATCTTAGTAAGGCCATACCTAGAGTACTGCATCCAGTTTTGGTCACCACACTATAAAAAAGAAGTTGAGACTCTAGAAAGAGTGCAGAGAAGAATAACCAGGATGATTAGGGGAATGGAGACTAAAACATATGAAGAAGGGTTACAGGAACCGGGCCTGGCTAGTCTAGCGAAGAGAAGGACCAGGGGAGATATGATAGCAGTGTTGCAATATTTGAGGGGCTGCCACAAAAGGAGTGGGTCAATCTATTTTCAAAAGCACCTGAAGGGCAGACAAGGAATAATGGATGGAAAATGAACAAGGAGAGATTCAACCTGGAGATAAGGAGAAATTTTCTGACAGTGAGAACAATCAACCCATGGAACAGAAATTGCCCTCGGAAATTGTGGGTGCTTCATTGCTGGAAGGTTTCAAGAAGAGAATGGACAGCCATCTGTCAGAAATGGTATAGGGTCTCCTGCTGTCCAACTATTTATAAAGTCTGAACTACTATTACGATTATCTTCTCATCAATCCTTATCATCTATCCCCTCCCACTTGTGACTGTATGACTGTAACTTTGTCGCTCGTATCCTTACGATTTATATTGACTTTCCTAGTATGATTTGATTGCTTATTATACCTTATGACTATTATTGAGTGTTGTACCTGATGATTCTTGACTCTTGATGAATGTCTCTTTTCTGCTATGTACACTGAGAGCATTTGCACCAAGACAAATTCCTTGTGTCCAGTCGCACTTGGCCAATAAAGAATTCTATTCTGTTCTATTCTATTCTATTCTATGCTATGCTATGCTATGCTATGCTATTCTCTTGTCAAGTAGCAAGAATTTCCTCCTCTCTAAAGGACCTGGAGCCCTTTTTCAAATCACTGCTTTTGTAATTCCAACATGCATGTTTATGAAATGTGGATTTCATTTGCTTCCCCCACTTTCTAAGGTTGCTTGACTCTGAATTTAAACAATCCCCAATTTAAATTTCCATGATTAGAGACTTGAGCCATTCGTTCCAAATTCAATTTTAAAATGGCAGTGGAAAAAGTTTCTGAGGGCATGACCAAATCAGCAGCTTAGTCTCAAAAGAGACACATTTAATGTATGGGAGCTGTCAATTCAGTCCAGAGAGAATGGTGTTTTTCAATCTGATATTTTTAAAAAAAAAATAAGTGTGCATGTGTGTATGTGCACAGACCTTGGAATTAATGCTGACTCTTGGCAACTTCCTGAATTAATCACTGCAATTTTCTTGAAAAGATTTCAGAAGTAACTTGCCATTGCCTTCTTCCTAGGGCTCAGAGAGCAGGAAGAAGTCACCGAGATGGTTGGTTGGTTGGTTGGTTGGTTGGTTGATTTCTCTTTCTTTTTCTTTCTTTCTTCTTTCCTTTCCTTCCTTCTTCCCTCCCTCCCTCCCTCCCTTCTTCCTTCCTTCCTTCCTTCCTTCTTTCCTTCTTTCCTTCCTTCCTTCTTTTTCTTTCTCTCTTCCTTATAGACTTTAGTTCAGCATTCAATACCATCATTCCAGACATTCTTCTAAGTAAATTAAACTAACTAGCAGTTCCTGAACACACTTGAAAGTGGATCATAAGCTTCCTAACAGACAGGAAGCAGCAGGTGAAGCTAGGCGGAATCACATCTGATCCCTGTTCAATCAGTACAGGGCCCCCACAAGGCTGTGTGCTATCTCCACTTCTCCCTATGTACCAATGACTGCATCTCAAATGATCCATCTGTTAAAATATTGAAGTTTGCTGATGATACAACAGTGATTGGTCTCATTCGAGACAACGACGAATCTGCATACAGACGGGAGATTGAACAACTTGCCTCGCGGTGTAACTTGAACAATCTGGAACTGAACACATTCAAAACCATAGAAATGGTGGTAGACTTTAGAAGAAACCCTCCTACACTACCACCTCTTACAATATTAGACAACACAGTATCAACAGTAGAGACCTTCAAATTTCTAAGTTCTACTATATCACATTTGCACCAAGACCTAAAATGGACAACTAACATCAAAAACCTCATCAAAAAAGCACAACAAGGAATGTTCTTCCTGCGCCAGCTCAGAAAGCTCAAACTGGCCAAGGAGCTGCTGATCCAGTTCTACAGAGGAAGGATTGAGTCTGTCATCTGCACCTCAGTAACTGTCTGGTTCGGTTCTGCTACTCAACAGGAAGGACACAGACTCCAGAGGGTAATTAGGACTGCAGAAAAACCCATTGCCTTCCATTGAGGACCTGTATTCTGCATGAGTCAAAAAGAGGGCTGTGAAAATACTGACAGACCCCTCACATCCCGAAAACTATTATAACTCCTTCCCTCAAACAATGTTATAGAGCACTGCGCACCACAACAACTAGATACAATGACAGTTTTTCCCTGAAAGTCATCATTCTGCTAAACAAATAATTCCCTCAACACTATTCAACTATTTACAAAGTCTGCACTACTATCACTGTTAAGGCCCTGTCACACTGCCCAACGGATGCAAAACGTTAGTAAAAAGGACACAACGGATGAGAAAAATGTTCCATCCATTGTTATCCGCTCTCAAAAGGGGCAAAAATTTGCATAACCAGAGCGGATAACACGGAAAGGAACGGATGCGGGGAGGACACAGAGCGGATGGAAAGTGGATGCGGAACGGAAGCCTAGCGGATGGAAGCGGATGGGAGCGGATGGCACATCCACTAGGCTTCTGAGGGGCCGCAGCAAAGCGGACGCAGAACGGATGCAGAGGATGCACAGCGGATGCACAGCGGAAGCCTAACGGATGCCAAGCATTAATTGCGCATGCGGGGGGGATGCATTGCGTAAGCCCCACGGATATAAAGGGAAGCAGCTCGGAAGCAGGTCACCATTCAGAGGAAAGACCTGCTGCTGGATGGATTGACAGCCTTACCTGCCCTGCTTGCAAGCCTCCCTGCCAGCCTTGCTGCCAGCCTGCCTTCCAGCCTCCCTGCAAGCTAGTCTGCCTGCCAGCCTTGGTTCCTGCCTGTCTGCCAGCCTTCCTGCCAGCCTTCCTGCCAGCCTTCCTGCCTGCCTTCCTGCCAGCCTTCCTGCCAGCCTTGGTGCCTGCCTGCCTGCCAGCCTTCCTGCCAGCCTTGGTGCTTGCCTTCCTGCCAGCCTTGGTTCCTGCCTGCCTGGCAGCCTTCCTGGCAGCCTTTCTGCCAGCCTTCCTGCCAGCCTTGGTGCCAGCCTTCCTGCAAGCCTTGGTGCCTGCCTGCCTGCCAGCCTT
Organism: Laticauda colubrina; assembly: GCA_015471245.1. Classification (NCBI taxonomy): domain Eukaryota; kingdom Metazoa; phylum Chordata; class Lepidosauria; order Squamata; family Elapidae; genus Laticauda; species Laticauda colubrina. The sequence goes on from BLBF01000010.1 coordinate 4,055,623, forward strand.
GGTGCCAGCCTTCCTGCCAGCCTTGGTTCCTGCCAGCGTCCCTGCAAGCCAGCAACCCCACAACCATGGGGAAGAACAGAAAGCCTCAGCCATCTGCTGCCAGCCCTGGCAAGAGGGACAGGGCTACCATCCCGCCCCCTGGCCCTCACTCTGCTTCTGCTGGGGCTTCTGTAGCATGGGCTCGCTCTTCTGGGGCTGGCGCTTCTGCTGCTTCTGCTTCTGGAGGAGCTGATGCTGCTGCTTCTGGAGGTGGTGCTTCTGCTGGTGTTAACTCTGCTGATGCTGCACCCCAATGGCGCTTCAGACAAGCACTCCAGCACCAGCCACCTCCACAGCACCTGGACCCTTCACCCCTGAGACTGAGCGACCAAGAGGAGTGCCAGAGACTGGCTGGCTGGCTACCTGTGGACTTTATTTGGACACTTGACTTGGGTCATTTTTCTTTTATAGCTTGTTGTTAATAAAGTCTATCTTTGATTCACACACTTGCCTCATTTCTTTTTTTTAATATAGTCTTGGTGGAAACTTTTAAAAATGGTTTAAGCCTTTGCATGCTTGAGGGATGGGTTAAGATAGCAGTAGGGTGGGCAGGGATACCTGTGGGATGGGTAATAGCTGTGGGATAGATAAACCTCCAGTGCAAGCATAGTGAGACTGTATGGTCCATCCTCCCAGGTGCCACACCTATGGCCCTTTATTATCAATAACAATTTAATCATTGATCCACACATTTGAACATAAACACAACTCTTTATTAAATGCCCTGTTCATTGTAGGCCCACCCAACATACATGGCCCAATCTCATCAGTGTGATGAGACAGCCTCAAGGAAGCACCCATTAATCATCTATCATCCTGTCTTGCCACTCCAGCTGGGGAGTTGCACCAGTGTTTCAGGAGGTTGCGCTGCTTCTTCCCTTGACGTGAAGCTCTGTTGGGGCCTTGCACATCCACAGTATCTATCAGGTTTCGCCCTTGCCTCCATTCCCCAGGCTCCATGTCCCCATTGCCTTGTTGAAGGTCCACGAGCCTGTTCTGCAACACTGGGTAGCGGGTGCGCATGAGATTGTGCAGGATGCAGCAAGCTTCCACGATGCTCCTCACGGTCTCTGGGCAATGCTGCATGGTGGTGAGAAGTACCTGGAACCTGTTGGCCAGGATGCCAAAGGCGTTCTCCACCACCCGCCTTGCCCTGGACAGCCTGTAGTTGAAGATCCTCTCTTCACGGGTGAGGCATCTGGAGGTGTAGGGCTTCATGAGGTAGGTTCTGAGGGAGAAGGCGTCATCCCGCACGATGAAGTAGGGTACATCTTGTGTGTCATTGGCCAGGGGGTCTGGATCTGGGAAGCCCACGATGAGGTTGCGTTCCAGCCCCTCCTTGAGGTGACTGGCATTGTATACCTGGGCATCTGAAGCTGACCCGTTTCCTAAAGCATCAATGTACATGAACTTGTAGTCAGCATCGACCATGGCGAAGAGGATGATGCGGAAGAAGCCCTTGTAGTTGTGATAAGTGGACGCTGACTTGGCTGGAGCTTTGCAGGCCACGTGCTTCCCATCTATGCTACAACGGTGTATGGGAAGTTCCACCTCTGATACCACTGCTCTGCAACTTTCTTCCAGCCTTCTTCAGTGGTGGGGCACTGTAGGAGCTCCTCCAGGTATTCTTTGATGATGGCTTGCACCACTTCTCTGACCACAATGCTGATGGTGTTGTGTGGCACCCTCCAGCCGTACTGCATGCTCCTGTAGGTGGTCCCTGAGGCCAGGTGGCGCAGAGTCAGTGCCACCTTGAGCCCAGGGTCCAGGCTGGGGTGAAATTTGGTGCTCTGCTTGGTCAACCTGGGTGTCAGCTGCTCCACAACTTCATCAAACATGGCTGGAGGCATCCTCATGAAGTTCTGGAATGCCCGAGGGTCTTCGTTCCTCAGCTCCACCATCAGCTTGTTGTACAGTCCATACTCTGCTCTTCTCCCGATCCATCTTCGGACCCAGACGCTTCTTGGCCGCCTCCTTTTCTTCCCGTAGTAGAGTTGAAAGAGCCTGTCGATGGCTTTGCGCTGTTGCAGAACGATGATGGCTGCCAAAAGGACTTTGTTATGATCCATGGTGGACATGACTGGATGCTGTGGAAGAGCAAGATCCAGATGAAGACTGCAGAGGTCTGCACCGCTGGGCTGCTGTTCTGAAAGTGAGATGCAGGTGAGTTGCTCCCCCTTTTTATAGGCACCATAGGTTTTCCCCTATGTGTCCTTTTGCATCCTCTAGGCATCCTCTAGACATCCTTAATATCCGAGATAGGTCCCCTCTGCGGACGTTTTTTCCGTTTTAAATGCTTTCTTTGCGAGCTGCATCCGCTTTCATCCGTTCTGCATCCGTTCTGCATCCGTTCTGCATCCGTTCCACGTCCATTCCGCTTCCTCCCTGCATCTGTTTACCGCTGGAGCGGATCGAGTTGCGTGGATGCGTAGCGGATGCCTAGCGGATATAGCAGATGCGTAACGGATGCAGAACGGATGCCTGGTGGATGCCTAGTGGATGCAGAATGGACGCATTGGATACATTTTCCACTCAAAAGTTTTGAGCAGCTCAAAACCCTCTGAGCGGGTGAAACATCAATAGACGGATGCTGGACGGATAAAGAGGAAGCAAAACGTATGCAGTGAGTACAAAACGGAAGCATCGCATTAACCAACGGATGGCAAGTGTTTTTCTCCGTTTTACATCCTCTTTCCATCCGTTGGTGCAGTGTGACAGGGGCTTTAATCTTCTCATCACTCCTTACCACCCTCCCACTTGTGACTGTATGACTGTAACTTGTCATAACTGTAACTTTGTCACTTGTGTCCTTACGATTTATATTGACTGTTTCCTTGTATGATTTGATTGCTTATTGTACCCTTTGACTATTATTAAGTGTTGTACCTGATGATTCTTGACTCTTGATGAATGTATCGTTTCTTTTATGTACACTGAGAGCATTTGCACCAAGACAAATTCTTTGTGTGTCCAATCACACTTGGCCAATAAAGAATTCTATTCTATTCTATTCTATTCTATTCTATTCTATTCTATTCTATTCTTCCTTCCTCCTTCCTTTTTTTTCTCATCCTTCCTTCCTTCTTCCTTCTTTTTCTTTCTCCTTCTCTCCCTCCCTTCCTTCCTAGCCCTAACCCTAGGGGTTGTTCCATGGTACAAAATTCCTCCAGAGATATGGATGGCTCCCCTCTTCTTAGCCTTCCATTGGAGGTAGCTGTTTCTCCAAGTTTTGGGACTGGATGGTTAGCCAAGCCCTACTGGTGAAAGCTTGTTAATTTGCGTTTGTGACTTCAGGCATGACGTTTGTGGTCAGATTGTTGTTTACAATCCTTCTACGCTGTCCAGAATCATTTCTGTGAAGATGGGTGTGGGCCAACTAAACTGCTGAAAGTAGTTTAGTAGATATTTTATTTGTTTGAGGCTCTTCTCTCTACCTCAGATGTCTTCAATTGATTTTATTTCTAGGTGAGATAAAGCAACACAAACATCTGATAAATAAGTAGAATGCTTTACTCAGGAACATGAGGTGGCATGACAGCGGCGAGACTCTTATATAGGTAGTCCTGGACTTACAACCACAAATGACCCCAAAATTTATGCTGCTAAAGGAGACATTTGTTCATTGAGTTTTGCCCCATTTTTATTGCCACAGTCATTAAGTGAATCATTGCAGTTGCGAAGTTAGTCACACCATTATTAAGTGAATCTGGTTCCTCCATTGACTTTGCTTATCTGATGGTCATAAAAGGGGATCCCATGACCCAAGACCAGAGGTGGTATTAAACAGATCCTGACCAGTTCTGGAGAACCAGTAGCAGAAATTTTGAGTAGTTTGGAGAACCGGAAAATCCCACCTCTGACTGGCCCCGCCCCCATCTATTCTCAGCCTCCCAAGTCCCAGCTGATTGGCTGAGTCTTCTTTGGTTGCCATGTACAGGAGGACAGAGCTGGAAAGTAGGTTAGTGGGGTGGGAAGGGAGTGGGGATTTTGCAGTATCCTTCCCCTGCCATGCCCACCAAGCCACACCACCAAGCTATGCCCACAGAACTGGTAGTAAAAATTTTTGAATCCCACCACTACAACCATCATTAATATGAATCAGTTGCTAAGCATCTGGATTTTGATCATTTGACCATGGGGAGGCTGCAACTGTCACAAGTGTGAAAAATGATCAGAAGTCACTTTTTTCAGCACCGTTGTAACTTTGCACAGTCACTAAATGAAGTCCAGATTCCCAGTATGAACAAAGATGGGAAGAAACATGAAATCCCAAAATGGAAGAATGGACAGTGAAGTGGCAGTTGGCAAAGATGGCAGAACTGTTTTAATGAAAGGGAAGAATTTATGTAGAGTTTTTATCTTGGAAATTGTTTCTGGACTTTTTGCTTTAAATTGAAAAAAAAAAATGAAACTTTGATTGTAGGTTTTAATGCTTAGAATGATTTTGCTACTATAGAAATGGCTTAAATGTTTAGAAATATAAAGGTTGGGATTGTAATATTTTTACATTTTTGGAAAAAAAGTCAGAAGTCACTACTTTGACAGGTAGCGCTTGATTTACGACCACAACTGAGCCCCAAAATTTCTATTGCTAAGTGACACATTTGGAAAGAATAGAATAGAATAGAATAGAATAGAATAGAATAGAATAGAATAG